>JAWZYT010002700.1:0-211036 GCA_034508575.1 Petrolisthes manimaculis
GTAAGGTCTGTTGTGGTCTGTGATTCTATGTAACTCTATGTAACTCTCTCTCTCTCTCTCTCTCTCTCTCTCTCATATTTTCCCATTGTTTACTCTCTCTCCTCATTGACTATTCTCTCTCACTCCCTTTCTCATATCTACTCTCCTCTCTCACTCCCTTTCTCATATCTACTCTCCTCTCTCCTGTCTACTCTACTCTACTCTCTCCTCTCTCTCTCTCTCTCTCTCTCTCCATCCTTCCTTCCTTCCTTCGTGTTCTCCTGTACTATTATCTTTTACTAACCCTCCATAATCACTACGCTCGCATTTCCTTCATGATTGTGATGGAACGGTGGGGCGGTGGCCAGGCTGGGTGGGTGGGTGGGCGTGAAGGTGGGCGGGGTGGGTGGGTGGGGGGTGGATAAGAAGGGGTGTGGGTGTGGGTGGAGGAAATGCTTGTTGTGTAAGTGGGTAAGTGTATGTGATGGTTTACTGTCTGTAAGTGCAAGAATACACACACACACACACACACACACGACACACACACATATGAAAAAATATAAAAACACAAATCCAAAATATAATCCAATAATAACTGCTGATAAAGTGAATGATTACGTTAATTAGACAACATCCGGGTATTACTCACTCACTCACTCACTAGCCAATCCAAGAGGGGCTGAGTGAGTCACGATGGAGGGAAGGGGGGGGAGGGGGCGCTTTGGTAGTAAGAAGAAGGAAGATGAAAGTGGGAGGAAGATTTAATGAGAGGAGAAAGAGGAGGAGATGAGGTATATAGCAGAGAAAGGAATAGGAGGAGTAAGAAGGAAGAAAGAGGAAACAAAGAGGAAAAGAATGGGGAGGAGAAGAGAAAAGGAGAAGGAGGAGGAGGAGGGGAAGAGGATGAAGAGCTAGTGGAGAGGAGAAGGGAAAAGGATAAGGAGGGGAAGAGGAGGAGGAGAAGGAGAGGAAGGAAAAAAGAGGAAAAGAGCTAGGGAAAAGGATAAGGAGGAGGAGGAAGAGGAGGTGGAGAGGAAGGTAAATAAAAGGACTATATATATATATATGTAGAGTGAAGATTGTTTTCTGGTTATCTCAGCAAGCAAGTGTTTTTATTTTTTTTATCCTTGATTGTTTTCATGACCAGTTTAGTTACATGTATATTGGTTACAGTTTAATGATGCCCATTTACGTCTTGTACTTACTGTATTCTCTCTCTCTCTCTCTCTCTCTCTCTCTCTCTCTCTCTCTCTCTCTCTCTCTCTCTCTCTCTCTCTCTCTCTCTCTCTCTCTCTCTCTCTCTCTCTCTCTCTCTCTCTCTCTCTCTCTCTCTCTGTGTCTGTCTGTCTTTCTCTGTCTGTCTGTCTGTAGGTCTGTCTGTCTCTCTCTGTCTCTCTCTCTCCCACACACACACAAAGGAAACCAACAGTATAAAACCTACAACACACCAAACCCGACATGCAGGTGCTATATAGTTAAGCTAAAAGAGTCCCGACAGATGACCCGACAGGTGTTGGTTCGTTCGTTCGTTCGTTCCCCTCCTACACGTGTATTACCGCCACGCCCCTCCGTCGGAAGAGGCGAGGAAAGTCGTAAAGCAAATTGTTAAAACGAAATCCGCGGTTTGTAAGCCGACGGTGAAATTACTCTTGGTGATCATGGGACTAACTGGCCAAGGAAGGGATGAAGGATGAGGGTTGAAGGATGAGGGATGATGGATGATAGTTGAAGGATGAGGGATGATGGTTGAAGGATGATGGTTGATGGTTGAGGGATGATGGTTGAAGATGATGGTTGAAGGATGAGGGATGATGGTTGAAGGATGATGGTTCAAGAATGAGGGATGAAGGATGAGGATGATGGTTGAAGGATGATGGATGATAGTTGAAGGATGAAGGATGATGGTTAAGGGACTAGGATATTTGTTGGTATTTATTTATTAATCTTTTTCATAGCATACATAGTTTGGAGGAATCAACATCCTTCAATTGGCTATATATAAGTAGGACACACATACGTTTAATCTTTTTATAGCATAGTTTGGAGGCATCATAGTCCTTCAATTCACCCACACAATATTGAACAGAGAGAGAGAGAGAGAGAGAGAGAGAGAGAGAGAGAGAGAGAGAGAGAGAGAGAGAGAGAGAGAGAGAAAAAAGAAGTGAACATCATGAATCCAACACCTAACTATACGAGGCAAATCTTGGACGAATGTAGATGATGGTAATAACTTGACTCACTCTGATTTATAGCAAAGGTTTATGCTCCATGTGTCTGTGTTTGTGTGTGTGTGAGAGAGAGAGAGAGAGATAGTGTGTGTGTGTTTGTTTGTGTCTGTGTGTGTGTGTGTGTGTGAGAGAGAGAGAGAAAGAGAGAGAGAGAGTGTATGTGTTTGTTTGTGTGTGTTTCTGTGTTTTTTTTGTGTTTTTTTCTGTGTGTGTGTGTATGTGTTTGTTTCTGTGTGTGTTTATGTGTGTCTGTGTGTGTGTGTGTGTGTGTGTGTATGAGAGAGAGAGAGAGTGTGTGTGTGTATGTGTTTGTTTGTGTGTGTTTCTGTTTTTTTTCTTTTCTGTGTGTGTGTATGTTTTGTTTATGTGTTAGTTTCTGTGTGTCTGTGTGTGTGTATGTGTGTGTGAGAACCTTTGTGTACCCCTCACTCACTACCCCTCGTCATTCACACCCTTCAATTTTTCTCACTCTCACTCTTCCCCTCCCTCCCCTCCCTCTCCTCACTTACTTCCCAAGGCGGCGGCATCTGCAAAACTTTCCCCCGGGGTGAATGTGTGGTTTACCCTGTGACCTGTCCGGAGTCTGTGAAAGGGTCATTGTGGTGTGTGTGTGTGTGTGTGTGTGTGTGTTGTGTGTGCGTGCGTGCGTGTGCAAATTAGACAAGAAAAGGAAGTGTGCTATAAACAGGAAGGATTGCATGTGTGTGTGTGTGTGAGAGAGAGAGAGAGAGAGAGAGAGAGAGAGAGAGAGAGAGAGAGAGAGAGAGAGAGACTGGTGGATGCACACTCCCATTCCCCCATATCCCTCCCTCCCTGCACACACACACACACACACACACACACACGTTACGTAACAGTTTCCAAGAATTAGTTGAAACTGATCATTTGGCACCTGGTCTCGTCACAGTGTTTTGGTTGTACTCTTTCTCTGCCTCTCGTCAAACTCAGTGAGGGAATACTTCACACCACAAGCAGGTGTGGAATGATGATGGGGCCACGAAGGAAACACTACACGCCCACACACACGACACATGCAAGGGAAGGAGAGAGAGAGAGAGAGAGAGAGAGAGAGAGAGAGAGAGAGAGAGAGAGAGAGAGAGAGAGAGAGAGAGAGAGTTACATAGAGAGAGAGAGAGAGTTACATAGAGTTACATAGTGAGAGAGAGAGAGAGTTACATAGAGTTACATAGAGAGAGAGAGAGATTCGTGGCAGGAAGTTTTGGTCGAAGATGTACAGTACCTTATGTAATGGAAAATATATGGACGGTAGACATATAAAGTAAGTTTCAACAAACAGCAAAGGAATTACACAAGAAGAAGAGTTGTAATGAGTCATCTTAACCGAGTTTCCACATAGACTGAAAAAGTGGTAACGGTTGAAGATGACGATGGCACAAATGTTCCCTCCCATCCACTACACTCATCAGATCAGGAGAGTATGAGACCACTTTTTATTATATATATATATATATATATATCTCGACGAAGCAGGAGGTCTTCTATCTACAGTATCTATCTACGTACGGTACATGGTTATTTGCGGGTATTTCAGAAACCAGTTTTTGTCAATAATATTCAGGTGTTTAGCAGCAGGCTTTCCTTTCCCCTCCATGCATGCAGGGTTTAGGAAATCTCTGAAATAATTGAGTCTCCACTTTTCTCTACACACGTTTATATATATATTTTTTTTTTGGGGGTGGGTGGGGGAGTGTACTTTCCTATTTGGGGCTTGGTACTACTTCCAGAGGGTGACAAAAACACAACTATTATTATCTGCATCTCACGATTCCTTTATAGTTCAACTTTTTATGGTCTGGTTTCTAGCACGTCTCAGAACGACTATATACGAAGGAGAATTTGACCGTAGAGTGTAAAATGAAAGTCATATTTTAAGGGGGTGCGGAAATAGGGGGACAGGCTTAGGGGGGGGGGGGAGTTTAGCGGGGTGCGGGAGTAGGAATCTCACCATTCATAAGATATACTCCAACTTTTTTTTTTTTTTTTTTTGACTGATTTTTACTCCAACTTTTAAAAAAAAAATTATTTTGACTGACTTTTAGGACGCCTTCGAACGCCTCTATACAAAGCAGAACTGGCCATTTATAGGATGTACAGTCGGCAACATAAGTTCGCTTAATTAAACACCTACGTATGTATGAGTTATAGTGATGCTGTAATACAATTATAATACAGAGATGACAGATATTAGTTCTCATATATGGTAAATTACGTACGTTGTTGTTGTTGTTGTTGAAATAAAAACTGGTTCAGAATGCAACTATCTGGTCACATTCACAGATAGATGCGAATTTATGCTTGGGGGTGTACAAGGAAGGTCACATCATACTTGGCTGTAGTGTTGTGATACAGACTTAAAAAGATTGTGTGTTGATAGTTTTCCTTGAGTGAGTAAAGCCGTGAATGTGAAGGGAGTCGACAACGTTGACCTATGATCAACACTGGACTAAATGAGTACGTCTGGGGGGGATTATTACTGGCTGCATGGGTAGTGGTATGTAATGTTTCACCTGTAGTAAAGATGGTGTAGGTGTGTGTGTGTGTGTGTGTGTGTGTGTGTGTGTGGAGAGAGATGTGTGAGTGCAGTAGTATATGGAATAATTGTGTGTGTGTGTTTAAGTGCAGAAGTATATGGAAAAATTGTATGTGTGTGTGTGTGTGTGTGTGTGTGTGAAGAGTGTCTGAGCAGAGAGTTATGTGAGTGAAGATAAGATGTATAGCTACGGAAATGGAGAGTGTGTATGTGTGTGTGTATGTGTATTTATGTATGTAGGGAAAGGGAAGCTAAATATATATGTGACTAATTATCCATATACATTATTATGAACGTATACGTATCTTTCAATGACGTGTTAAGGTGATAATTATAAAGTATTAATATAAAAGTCAACCTGTAAAACAAAATAATTAACATTTCTGCAAATACTTCATATCAAATCATCCCCAACTAATATTTCCATCACAAAACAGTATCATGCTCATTATATTCCTTTAAACTTTAATGTCGTTCTTGTACAAACGACCAATTGAAGTAATATCCGTGAAATGAAATATTTTTGTCAATTACTGTTAGGTCTCAGAGGATGTGGTGGTCCAAATGTAATGTTCGTGGATTTGCTTCGTTGAATATAAGACAGTGTAATGATGAAGATTCGATTAGTGTTTGTAAAGTATCACATCCTCTCTCTCTCACTCCTCTCTCTCTCTCTCTCTCTCTCTCTCTCTCTCTCTCTCTCTCTCTCTCTCTGTATGTGTGTGTGCACCTGTTTGTTCGTTACCCACTGCTCTAGTAACCTATCTATGTCTATCATCCACTTTTTCCGATGTTGTGGTATAACTGTAAACTGAAGTGACCAAACTAGTTTGCTTAAATTGTACCGCTTTTGGGCAAAGACGAGATGGGTGTGGTCTGTGTGGGGGGGAGTTGGTGTGATGGGGGAGGGGGGATGGGGAGTTGGTGTGTGTGGTGGGGGGGAGCTTGCATTAGTGGGGGTATGACGGTGGGAGGATTATGATTAGAGCAAAGACGAGATGGGTGTGGTCTGTGTGGGGGGGAGGGAGTTGGTGTGGGTGGTAGGGGCTGGCATTAGTTGGGGTATGAAGGTGGAAGGAATATAATTAGAACATAGAGAGGTGGATGTGTGTGTGGTCTTCATTGGGGGTATAGGGGGAAGAAAGTTGCATGTGTGTGTGTGTGTGTTGGTGGAGTGGTGGGGGGTGGGGGTGCATGGAAAGATTTTGATGAAAGGAGAATAATATAATCTTTGTGGAGGAGGATGGGAGCAAGTTTGAAGATGGGGAGGGACGTGGTGTGTGTGTGTGTGTGTGTGTGTGTGTTAGATGAAAATTGTGTGGGCGGAGGAGTGTGTGTGTGTGTGCATAAGATGAACATTGCGTGGAAGGAAGAGTGTGTGTGGAAGATGAAGATTGCGTGGGAGGAGTGTGTGTGTGTGTGTGTGTTTGTATGTGTGGTTGCGTAAGATGAAGATTGCGTGGGTGGAGGTGTGTGTGTGTGTATGTGTGTGTAGGTGGGTGGAGTAGTAGTCTCTTTAAAAGCGTTGGTGTGTGAATTGTGCGCAAGTGGGGGGGCCAGACTAGGAGTGTGTGTGTGTGTGTGTGTGTGTGTGTGGTGATCAGAGCATGGAGAGAGAAGGTGAGTATAGGTGGGCGAAAATGACAGAGGTAGATCACACACACACACACACACACACACACACACACACACACACACACACACACACACACACACACACACACACACACACACACACACACACACACACACACACACAGACAAATACGAAGACAGACAGACAAGAACCAGACAGACAGACAGAGGTTGATCACATGCAGACACACACACACAAACAGACAAATAAAAGACAGACAAACAGACAGAACCCAAGTATCAGAACGCAATGAAAATAAATAAATAATTAAATAAATAAATTCGAGGATATTTTGAGTTTTGTTTTACTACACACGATGACACATTATTGGTAGTCATCTCAGGGAAATTATTATCTCGGTTAATACTATATAATAATATTAATTTATTATATTATATACTGATGAGAATACGATACATTAAACGTGTATATATATATATCGTGTATGTAGTGTATAACAATTTACTGGCAGATATTCGACCGACTTCTTCAGACCAGACATACATACATACATACATACATATAGACGGGAGCGTGCCCTATATAAATGAACACACACACACACACACACACACACACACACACACACACACACACACACACACACACACACACACACACACACACTCACTCACTCATCTGAAATTAGGGTAGGAGCAACGTCTGATTATCAAAATTGCCTTTGGTTGTGTGTGTGTGTGTTGCTGAAGGCTGTATTTTGTTGTGATAATGTACTGGGTGAAATGAAACTCACTAACCTCATCGAAATAACACGAGTTTCGTAAAAATTATATATATCATTCTCTTTACCGAGATTTAATAATTGTATCAAGGGAAACTCACTAACATAACCTAACATTAATTAACCTAACCTAACCTAACCTAACCTAAACACTAACCTAACCTAAACACTAACCTAACCTAACCTAACCTAAATTATCATAACATAACATAATATAGCATAACATAACCCTAACATAACATAACATAACATAACCTAACCTTAATTAACCTAACCTAACATAACCTAACATAACATAACTTCTTTCAACACGAATTATATTTATATTTTCACTGTATCGAGTTTCATACGTAATATAAGTTTACTCCTTCGTTGTATCGGGGGAGGATGTAATTGTAGCCAGCGATATCCAGTCAATTTTTTCATTGTACCGGTAGCAGGGTTCCGGAACTGTAGTTTGGGAAACCCACTAACCTTTTTCAAAATTCCAGACAGACCTGCTTGACATTCGAGATTTCAGAAAGATAAGACTAAAAAAAATTCTATCATGTTTTTTTTTTTTTTTTTTTTTTTTTTCGTTATAGGAGTGTGTAATTGTAGCCTGGTTGAAACTCACTGACCTCGTTTTAAAATTCCAAACTTGCTTGCAGGTTTTCTTGACCTTTGAAGTTCCATGCAGGCAGGTCAGACAAGATTGAAACAGGAACTACTTTTTTTTTTTTACCACGTTTATACAGTGGGAATGTCTGTATGTATGCCTCTCTCTCTCTCTCTCTCTCTCTCTCCCTCTCTCTCTCTCTCTCTCTCTCTCTCTCTCTGTTATTTTTCTTTTTTCTTTTTTTCTCTTTATTTTTGTTTCATTTTCTCATTTTTATCTGTATGTCCGTCTCTCTGTCTTTCATTTTCTCTTTACTTATCTCTTTCTTTTTGTTTTCACATCTCTTTCTCATTTTCTCTTCCTGCTCACTTTTTGCCCCTCACTTTCTTTTTCGCTATCTCTCTCTTTCAATTTATCTTTCTTGTCTTTCTGTCAGTTTTCTCTCTCTTACTCTCTCTTTATATTTCTCTTTCATTTTAACTATCTGTCTTTCTGTTTGTGTGAGTATGTTTTCTTTTGGATTAACTTACTGATTAACTGGCTAATTATTTGGATAAAACATAAACATAAAACATAAAACATAAACATAAACATAAACATAAACATAAAACATAAACATAAAACATAAACATAAACATAAACATAAAACATAAACATAAAACATAAACATAAACATAAACATAAACATAAACATAAAACATAAAACAGTCCTTATTTAACTTTTTTTAAGCTTTGACGAACTAATAAATTAATAGTTTGATTACTCGTTTGATATAACCCACTTGATTCATCATTATCAGTTTAGTTCTCATACTAAATAACGGTGTGACTGACTTACGAGATTACTGGTGGTGGGTGTGTACAGACGGCAGCATAAATTCGCATCCATCTCGTCTTGTACTTAATTAACTTACTAATATGACCAGATTATTTATTGCATTCTGACCCAGTTTTTATTCCAACAACAATATATGAGAACTCTATCTGTCATCTCTGTATTAAAATTGTATTACAACATCATCACTATAGCTATATAATACATATACGCAGGTGGAAATGAAGCGAACTTGTGGTGCCGACTGTACATGCGTTCTTCCCATGTACCGTGATTACTTTTTTTTCCCTTCCGACGCCAAACTGTTCGATCCCCCGTGAGAACTCCTTGATAACTGTTTGACATGGTTACGTATATATACAGTCCATGTACTACAGTGAAGCACCAGAAAATGTCATCCACGTTCTTTTCTCCCTCTTACCGTGTCGTTAATTAATTGGGCCTTTGACGCTTTTTACTAGTGATATATTTGTTCTGTGTGTGTGTGTGTGTGTGTGTGTGTGTGTGTGTGTGTGAGAGAGAGAGAGAGAGAGAGAGAGAGAGAGAGAGAGAGAGAGAGAGAGAGAGAGAGAATTCGGGGGAGGAGAGTGATGTGGAAGTCCATTGTGTGTGTGTGTGTGTGTGTGTGTGTGTGTGGCAGTAACAGACAAAGGAGTATTGATTCTCTGTGACAAGTTAGGCACCTCGTGTTTGTAAATATTTCTCCAAACTTTACAACACACAACTGGTTCCATTCTCCCTTAGTCTATACAGAGGTATGCTATTTCCTGGCCTAGTTAACAGTAGGAGGAGTCATTAACCTTCCTACACCATCCACTTCTCCCAACACACATTTACATACTTAATTAAAAAAAAAAAAACAAGAAACTTTCAAACCTATTTTTTAATGTCACTTGATTCAGATAAATTTAATCATCCAGTCAAGTAGAAAGATGGAATATCACTGTTTATTTACACACACCAGTAGATAAATACATTAGGTGTCATTTGGTCAGCTTTGTGTTGTTGAAGGAGTGGTATGGACAAGAGGGAAGGGAGAGTTGTAAGGAAAGGTAAGGCGAAGGGAAAGGAAGGGAAGGGAAGGGAGAGTTGTAGGGAAGGGCAAGGCGAAGGGAAGGGAAGGGGGAGTTGTAGGAAGGGAAGGGCAAGGCGAAGGGTAGGGAAGGGAAAGTTGTAGGAAGGGAAGGGCAAGGTGAAGGGAAGGGAAGGGAGACTTGTAAGGGAAGGGCAAGGCGAAGGGTAGAGAGCTTGGGGGTGAGTGCCCTGACCCAGAATGTGTGACCTTGCCCTTCAAAACCGGTTGTTGTAATTTAGGAGATGAGGAGGGGAGATGGAAGGTGTAGGGTAAGCAAGGGGACAGCTGGATGGGATATGTATGTAAGATAACAAGGAGGACGAGGGTTTATTATAGGGTAAAGATAGTAGAAGGAGGGAGGAGAAGGAAATAAGGAAGGAAGGAAGGAAGGAAGAGAGGATTTAGTGTATGTAAGATAACAAGGAGGACGAGGGTTTATTATAGGGTAAAGAAAATAGAGGGAGGGAAGGAAGGAAATAAGGAAGGAAGGAAGGAAGGAAGAGAGGAGTATAGATAGTGACGTGTATATAATAAGGTGTTGCCATCTAGTGGGAAAGAAAAGTATCAACTGATATCATGAAGCTCCACTGTCTCATCTTAATTAAGGTGGTAATTCTTTTTTGGTACATTGCAGTGCCTTGATTCCTCCAAAGTATGCCAGGAAACAGGACCAGAAGGACAAAAATAATGATGTTCGGTTGCTAGGAATAATTTGGAGGATTCAGTTGCTCCAGACTTAACAACACAAAACTTCCCCCTTAAACGACACTCGATAAGAAATATATGAACTTGGGAGGAAGAGATTACTAAATTTAGAAGAAAGAATAAAAATATACAATTGAGGGAACCCAGAGAGAGAGAGAGAGAGAGAGAGAGAGAGAGAGAGAGAGAGAGAGAGAGAGAGAGAGAGAGAGAGAGAGGGAGTCACGAAGAAGGTGTATGAGTCAAAACATGAGTAAGAATTCATCCAGAGAGAAAGTGAGAGAAAAATAGGTTGAGTCCCAGTTGCAGGAATAATAATAATAATAATAATAATGAGTCAGAGAGGAGCAGGAACCGAGTCATGAGTAATGCGTGAGTCATAAAGAAGGAAGGAAGGAAGGAAGAGAGGAAGGAAGGAAGGTAGGAAGGAAGGAAAGAAGAGAGGAAGGAAGGAAGGAAAAAAGGAAGGAAGGAAAAAAGGAAGGAAGGAAGAGAGAAGTAAAAAGAAACACTATAATAAGTTGATTGAAATTGACACACTGAATTATGGTTCAACTTTATTATTTTCGTTGTATGAGAATGTGAGTTAGTGTGAATATGACAGTCAGCCAGTCAGTCAGTCAGTCAGTAAGTCAGTCAATTAGTCACTCAGTCAGTCAATTAGTCACTCAGTCACTCAGTCAATCAGCCACTCAGTTAGTAAATTAGTTAATCACTCAGTCAATCAGCCACTCAGTTAGTCAATTAGTCACTCAGTCACTCAGTCAGTCAGTCAGCCAATCAGTTAATCAGTCACTCAGCCAATTAGTCACTCAGTCACTTAGTCAGTTAATCAGTCAGTTAGTCAGTCAGTCCGTCAGTCAATATGAGGGATGGGGGGGATGGATGGTGGGTTTTACCTCTATGCACTGTTAGCAGGTCATAATGGACGAATATGGTCACGCAATGAACACCTTATCAACTCACGCCCTCTTCGTCGCCTTCCTCAGTAGTGTGTGTGTATAATAATAATAATAATAATAAACGGTTTATTCCTTTGGCAGCCAAACTGGCTGAAAAAATACAGTTTTAGTGTCATTGCAAATATAATAGAAAAGTTAAAAAGGGTAAAATACAGTAATAATGTCATTAAGTGTATAAAAATAGAAAAGTTAAAGGGTAATGTATAAAGTAAAATTATAATCTTTGGTACAATAAAGTAAAAGGTAAAAAACAGTTAAAAGGATAATGTAAAAAGTAAAAATTGTAATCCCTACTGGAGTATGGTAAAAATTAGGTATAAAAATATGAAACTAAAAACATAAAAGAAACTAACACTGTTTAAAACTGATGAAGTTGATTATAAAAGAGTAACAGGATTGTAGTGAAGTTAAACATTTACAAGACTGGTCCAGTTAAAAAATACATTAATTATTGTTGATAAGATTAACCATGTGTGTGTGTGTGTGTGTGTGTGTGTGAGAGAGAGAGAGAGAGAGAGAGAGAGAGAGAGAGAGAGAGAGAGAGAGAGAGAGAAAGAGAGAGCAAAAGAGAGAGAGAGAATTGCAAGTAGGTTTAAACGCAAAGTGAACTTGGGAATAAAGATTGAGAGAAAGAGAGAAAGAGAGAGAGAGAGAAGAGGGGGGGGGGGGGGTAACGCACCACTACCCCCACGTAAAAGCTCAGAATGTGTGTGTGTGTGGGGGCCGGGTGGGGGGAAGGGGAGAGGGGGTTGTTCTTCGCAGGGGTCCATTTGCTAGCTAACCTATATATATCTACTCTCTCCTTACTCCCCCTCACACTCCCTCCCTTACCCCTCTTTGCCCCTCCTCATTCCTCTCCCTCCCATTACACTTCTTACGCTTTCTTCTCCTTCTCCCTCCCCCCTCCCTCCCTCCCTCCCCCCCCCACATAAAGACGAGGGGGGGGGGTTGTGGGTGGAGGTGAAGGGGAGGAAAAACACTTGGAGGGGATAATTTGAGAGGGGCATCAGCCTTTGTCACGTCCCCTTCCCTTCCTGCCTTCCCTGCCTTCCCTTCCTTCCCTTCCTGCCTTCCCTTCCTTCCCTTCCTGCCTTCCTTCCTTCCTTCCTTCCTTCTGTACACCTGCTTCGACGCTCCAGTGTGTGTGTGTGTGTGTGTGTGTAATAATTCCTTGCAGAGTGACCACTATATATAAGCTTATGAAAGAGTGTCCTGAAAAGTTTGGCTGATACAATATAATTTCTTTGATTTTTTCGTAAATGTTTATACATATATATATATATATATATATATATATATATATATATATATATTATATATATATATATATATATATATATTCTTATCTTTTTGTATGTGCATTTCTTAAAAAAATCCCAGTGACTGCGGAGGGAAAAAATATATAAGAAATGTGAGTGTGTGAGAATGAAGGTGTGTTATCAGGAAGCAGTAAACCCCAGTGAAGCTTAACAGGTGATACGGAAAGTGAGACAATGGACACGAAGAACACCTAACACATACATACACACACACACTGAAGCACATACATACACACATATACATACACATATACATATATATACACTGAAGCACATACACACACACATGCATAGGCCTACACTGAATCACATACTACACACACACACACAACAGATGCATTCACACACACACAGACAACCACACACATACACACACACATACACACGTCACACTACACAGCGGCTGAGTGACTACACCTCCGCTACAACAAGCAATAAATCAAGGGATAATATGTATTTTCGTCACAGCACGTCGGGATCATAGTTTATTCCAGTGACGTCCATAGTTGTGTTGGGAACTCCACCTATCACCTGTATATATGTCTGTCTGTCTGGCTTTATAATATATATATACTACCTTGCTGCCACCTTCACGCTTATCTACCTACCTACCTACTTACCTACCTACCACCCCTCCCTGCATGATTCTCTGTCTGTCTCTCTGTCTGTTTGTCTGTCTGACTGTCTGTCTGTCTGTCTGTCTGTAAGTCTGTCTACATGGGGCTCTATAATAATAATCTTTCTATATATATACATTCTTGCTGCCACCTTCACGCTTATCTACCTACCTCTCTGCATGGTTCTCTGTCTGTCTGTCTGTCTGTCTGTCTGTCTGTCTATCTGTCTGTCTGTTCTCAATAAGGTGTTGATTTGTAATCAGCATATAAAAACTAATAATGAAAGACTTGAAACAGGTTCTACTAATCCAGCTCTCATTTAAACCCTTCACCCCTACCCCCCCCCACCTCTCTCTCTCTCTCTCTCTCTCCTCTCTCTCCTCTCTCTCTCTCTCTCTCTCTCTCTCTCTCTCTTAAATAGCTTTGTCATATAAGGTTTGTAATCTACTACCGGTACTGTGAGGGGAGTATTCGATGGCTATTGATTATGTTCATGAGACAAATAGTAAACCCCAGCAGTAGATAGACGAGACGAGACGAGTACAGAACCAACCTGTTTGAAGTGATCATTTAGAATTAGAGAACATTATTATCTTACCATGAGTTATTAGTCCCATGAGATTAACCTCCTTGGAAGTTCTCGTGGGAATCGCTAGGTAGATTTTTTTTTTTTTTTTTTTATTGATTTATAGTTACCATATTTTTTGTTTTGTATGTGGAAAAGGGGTGGGAACGTGGGATGGATGTGTGTTTGTGTGTGTGTGTGTGAGAGAGAGAGAGAGAGAGAGAGAGAGAGAGAGAGAGAGAGAGAGAGAGAGAGAGAGAGAGAGAGAGAGAGAGTGAGAGAGAGAGGTTATGACAATTCTATTCGGTTCTGTCAGTGGCACAGATGATATCTTCCCAAATGTTTGTTAAGTAATGCATGCAGCGTTGATAATGATTCCCTCTCAGGCATTCTAGTCACTAGTGGCAAGTTAGCATTGCTCATAATAATATCGTGTTATACCGTTACTTGTCAGTTTACTTTATACTTTATTATACTTTATTATACTTTATTATGTCATGAAAATCGACTGTCTTTGTTCCCGTTTTTACTGATATATATATTATTTACTGATATAGACAAAAATATTATAATAGGATTAATGACATTGTTAAAATAGAACCATAAACAAAAATATTATCATAAAATTAAAAATGTCATTGTTAAAATAATACCATTGTGAAAATTTCATAACGAATGGCGATAGAATTACACGAGATATTATTATTTTAATGAATGGGATGTAATCAATATGAGCCGTGTGTAGTACCGATACGATGACTTGATAGACACATACTACAGAGCCATCGTATATACCAATGCAAACCCATGCAGCCATCTCCACTACCACCTTTACCACTACCACAATGGATGGATATTATATGGCATAAAGTCACATATTTTATTATAAATTATACACATAACTTTTGGCGTCAACTGTACACAACAAATACTTCATTGTTACATGTCCACTCATTAATCTTGTAACTGAGGATGACGTGACTTAGTAATAGTAATAGTAGTAGTAGTAGTAGTAGTAGTAGTGTGAGGTTAGTAGTAATGGTAGTAGTAGTAGTAGTAGTAGTTGTAGTAGTAGTAGTATTAGTAGTGTGAAGTTATTAGTAATGGTAGTAGTAGTAGTGTGAGGTTAGTAGTAGTAGTAGTAGTAGTAGTAGTAGTAGTAGTAGTGTAAGGTTAGTAGTAATGATAGTAGTTGTAGTAGTAGTACTAGTAGTTGTGTGGTAGACCACCTCACTGGGTTACATCATTCACTCACTCACTCTTGTTCCGCTCAGATGCCTTACAAATAAACTAGAGTGAAGTGTGAAGTTGGTCTCTGTCTCTCCCTTTCCTAATAAACTAGTGTGATGTTCCTCTCTCTCTCTCTCTCTCTCTCTCTCTCTCTCTCTCTCTCTCTCTCTCTCTCTCTCTCTCTCTCTCTCTCTCTCTCTCTCTCTCTCTCTCTCTTTTATTTTTTTCTGGTCAGCATCCGTCTGAATTTTGCCGTTTCATGGAAGTCGATGTTGTGGAAAAATAGAGTGCTTACGTTTCCTTTGACAAGCCTCGTTTCTTTCACACCCAGCCAGCCAACCAGCCAGCCAGCCAGTCTACCAGTCAGTCTGTTAGTTAGTCAGTCAGTCAGTCAGTTAGTCAGTCAGTCAGTTAGTCAGTTAGTTAGCCAATCAGTCACCTCAATCTTCCCCTCTCTGTTGACTCCTGTTTAATGTTGTCACTGTTAGTCTGTTTTCGTCACTTAATTCCTACTGTTTGTTATCCCTTCTCTCTGTTGTCTGTTTCATCGTCGTCATCTTCCTCCTGTCGTTTCGTGTAATTTATTCCTTTCCCATCTCTCCTTTTACCTGTCCCTTCCCATCTCTCTTTTTTCCTGCATGTCCCTTTCCATTATCTCTCTTCCTTCGTCTCTATCTTATTTCTATCCCTTCCCATCTCTCTTCTCTCATTATCATCATATTTCCATCCCTTCCCACTTCTCTTCCTTCATCGTCTTTTTATTTCCATCCCTTTCCATCTCTGTTCCTTCTTCGTGTTTTTATTTCCATCCATTGCCATCTCTCTTCCTTCATCGTATTTTTATATCCATGCCTTTCCATCTCTCTTCCTTCATCGTCTTTTTATTTCCATGCGTTGCCATCTCTGTTCTTTTGTCTTCAGCGTCTTCCTCCTGAAACCATGCACCTCTTGCCATTCCCGCTGGCTTCTGTCGTCGCTTGTCTGTAGTCCCCAGCCACTCGTGTGACCCACTCGTGCCGCTACGATGCTCCCACGAAGGACGCAACCCCCTCAGCCTCACGCCCACCAGCCTTCAACCTTATGACGTGACTCCCCAAGGCTGCTTCTCCTTCTCCACCTGCAACTCACATACATTTCCCTTTCATTCCCGCCAGGTTGCAGAGTTACCGGGGATAATTTACACGTTCCGAGAAAGAGTGGCTTTTCAACCAACCCGGAGAAGATTGTTCTTGTTGCTGTTCTTGAAGTATTAATCATAAGGGATTATTCATTTTACTCCTTGATGTCAGTCGGGTTTACTTGTGTGATTCATATTATGAAGCTGTATTTGTTCTTTTGTATGTGTTGAAATACATGCAAGAACACTAGGCCGAGTTCTGGACTCATAATCTAGAGGTCGGGAGATCGATCCTCTCAGGTGAGGGCCTGAGAATATTTGCTCTTCCGATTTGAGTGTCAGGCACTAACTATAAGGCCACCGAACGTCGTAAAACACACTCACTGGTACCATAACACCCTCACTGGTACCATAACACACTCACTGGTACCATAACAGCTGCAGTATTTGGAAATTACCCTCACTTCCCTCTCTCTGTGGCTGGGTACCAGTTAGGATGCCGTGACGTATGTGTGTGTGAGCATCAGTTGACCTGGGTCACGGTAACGGGCTTGATTAAGCCTATGTCCAGTGTCGGAACATTAAAGATAATAAGGTTCTTGAATACATCCCTCGAGTTAAAAGGGACAGTACAGTATTGGTTCGTCTGGAGCAACTGATTCCTCCAAACTATTCCAAGCAACAAGACACCATTACTTTTCCTTCTCTGGTCCTGTTTCCTGGAATACATTGTAGGAATCAAGACACTCCAATATTCCAAAAGTGAATTATTATCATGATCCCTCAGCTTCTGATCTGAAGCATCTTGGGTTTTGGATGTGTAATGAATAATGAGACAAGACAATATTTGAGAACAGGATGGACGTAATGGCATCACCTTCTGAATGTCTCATATGTCTCTACTACTCGGAAAATGGTAACAAATATCCACAGATGACTCGGCGGTGGTGGTGAGGGACTTTGGCCTTTATGTCACTACGCCATTGGGGTAAAAATCGAGGGGAACTGCAGTCTGTTATTTACTAAGAGTGATGCAAGGGAATTCAGCCTTTATGTCACTCTAGTCACAAAGGTTAAACTTCTATATTCGGTTTGCTACATGAAGAATAGAGAGGTACAATGGATTATGTTCTCTATGTTATTCTAGCCATAAGGGTGAGTTAAGCATCCATATTTGGTTTGCTCCATATAGACGAGTGATGGTGTAGATTTTGGCTCTTATGTTATCCCTGGCATAAGGGTTAAACTACTATATTTTGATTGCTCCATATATATACGAGATATACTATGGACTTTGGCCCTTATGTTATACCTAGCATAAGGGTTAAACTACTAACAACTCCTTGATGTTTACAATCTAGTTAGGATGTTACTACCACCACCACTACCACTACTACCACTACCACTACCATCATCATCATCACCAGCCACAAACTCACTCACTCACTCACTGTTCTCATAAGTTGCGTCATAAAATGTTACACTTGTCCCGTTACAATACAAGGAAGAGAGACCACGGTGTATGAACATAAAGGCCTTTATTTCACCTCACTTCTCCCTTTACTTATCTCTCTCTCTTTAACGGAGATTGTATAGATTTGATACATAATACAGGTTATATATATATATATATATATATATATATATATATATATATATATATATATATATATATATATATATATATATATATATAATATATATATATTGGAGTGTCATGAAGCCTCCTGACAATGCCAGAAAAGAGGATAGTGATGGTTGTGATAATTTTTTGGTGGTGGTGATAATGTTTTTGTGATGGTGAATGGTGGTGATATTTTTTTTTTTTTTTTTTTTTTTTTGAGGTGGTGAATATTTCATCAGATAATAACTTGATGGAGTTGGTGAAACAAATATTATTGAAAGAGATGGTGGTGAATATGTGTACTAATAATAGTGATAATATTTCTATGTGACGGTGATAATAATGATAATAATATAAAAATAATGATAATATGATGATAACAATGGTGGTGGTATATATACAGTTGGGCTCGTGCTATTTTTTTTACTAGATTAATGAATGGCGTTAATAAAATCAGTGAAGCGTGTAGTGTACCATTAGTTCCTTTGGTCACCAGTTTGTTTTTTATATCCATTCCATTTCTCCATTTATTCTCTCTCTCTCTCTCTCTCTCTCTCTCTCTCTCTCTCTCTCTCTCTCTCTCTCTCTCTCTCTCTCTCTCTCTCTCTCTCTCTCTCTCTCTCTCTCTCTCTCTCTCTCTCTCTCTCTCTCTCTCTCTCTCTCTCTCTCTCTCTCTCTCTCTCTCTCTCTCTCTCTCTCTCTCTCTCTCTCTCTTTTGTATTAGGGGGATACATGCAGGAATAGCTAGGGTGACAGAGAAAGAGTTTTGTGTTTACTCTGACCAAACCTCCGACGTCTGAAGGTAAACAAATGAAACTGGCGAGGCGAGGGTTAGGTAAATACACGAGACATGATAACGAGGGTAGTGGTGGTGGTGGTGGTGGTAGTAGTGGTTGTGTGATAATGGTTGTAGGTGTGGTGGTTGTAGTGGTGGAGGTGTGATAATGGTTGTAGGTTTGGTGGTGGTGGTGTGATAATGGTTGTAGGTTTGGTGGTGGTGGTGTGATAATGGTTGTAGGTTTGGTGGTGGTGGTGTGATAATGGTTGTAGGTTTGGTGGTGGTGGTGGTGGTGGTGGTGGTGGTAGTGGTGGTGGTAGTGGTGGTGTGGTAATGGTTGTAGGTTTGGTGGTGGTTGTGGTTGTGGTGTTGGTGGTGTGGTATTAGTAGTGGTGGTGGTGGTGGTGGTGGTTGTGGTTGTGGTGTTGGTGGTGTGGTATTAGTAGTGGTGGTGGTGGTGGTTGTAGTGGTAGTGGTGGGGATAGTGGACATGAAAACGATTGTGTATTTGGTGTGAAATATAATATGAAGAAGGAGAGAGTAAAAAATAATGATGCATGAATGGAGAAGAGAGATAAGAGAGATGAAAGGATGGATGGATGGATGGATGAAATATATCGGTGTAGAGGAGACAAGAAAATGACTATATGTAAATCCTGGCAGATATTTTCTACTTAATTAAGGGGAGATTAGATCACCTTTGGTGAATTGGAACTGTTCAAAGTTTCAACCAAAACTGTAAACTTATTAGTGCTCGTGACTGTACAATGCTGTGTTGGGGGTCGGGTCGAGAGGAGGAGGAGGAAGAGGAGGAGGAGGAGGAGGAGGAGGAGTAGGGGGAGTAGGGGATGGAGAAGAAACAGGAAGTGAGGGACAGGATGGGAGGAGCAAAGAGGGAGGAGGGTGGAAGAGGATGGGAAGAAATGAGGGCAAGGGATATCCTCACCCATGACTTAACGGAACACACACACACACACACACACACACACACACACACACACACACACACACACACACACACACACACACACACACACATGTCGCGCCCTGGCAAGCAAGTCCTGTATGAAATCTTTGAACTGAAACACTCACCACAGGCCAGATAGGGACACACTATACCTACCATCACTATTACTACTACTACTATCACCATCACATATACCATTACTACTACTACTATCACCATCACATATACCTTTACTACTACTATAACAACTGCTACTATCAATACCACTACTGCTATCACCACTATCATCATTACCACTACAACTACCACTACCATCACCACCACTATCATCATTACTACTACTACCATCACCACTACCACTATCATCATTATCACCACTACTATCACCACTACCATCACCACATCTATTTTTAAGGGGGTAATTCCCTTTTGGTGTATTGGAGTGCGTTAATTCCTCCAAAGTATGCCAGGAAACAGGACCAAGTTAACAAAAATAATGGTGTTTGTTCTGTTGCTTGGAATAGTTTGGAAGATTCAGTTGCTCCAGATTTACCAACACAAAACTTTCCCCTTAATGAGTTAGTTGTTTCCTGTCATTAGTCGTCTCACATATTCCCTGTTTTCACTCATTTTAATTAAGAGAGTCATTTACTGCTGTGGGTGTTGTTGTGGTGTGTATGTAACCCTCTATACTAACCATCTACACTATTATAACAACCCCTTACTTGTATAACGCTGTTGTTTGTTGTGTCTCTGTATGGCATAGTTTACAGGAAGTAGGTACATTTTTTGGTAGCCATCTTATTTCCCCATAAACTGACGACCTCTTTCATTACTTAAGGACAGATAGATATTTTATGTTGTTGTGAATTACTGTACGACTGTTTTGTATTATTGATTCGACTTGAGGTTGATTTTGTGTTAGTGAGTCCTGAGTCACATGTACAGTACCCCCAGAGAGTATCGTGTACAGTCAGCGCCAAAAGTACTGTCGCTTCACTCGGCACATCTTTGAAGGCTGAACATAAAGTCTTATAATTGAACAAACCCATACATTCACCATAATAACAACACTACAATATCCAGGGCACAGAGGAGTAAACAAACATTTCTGGTTCTTCAGTTGACAAGCCTGTGAATCTTACATTTCCATAATTACATTTCCATACTGTCTGTACAGCCAGAGTTAAAAAATGTGAATCTTTTAAACCTCTTTCGACGTTGAGAAAGGTTTGGTGTGTGTGTGTGTGTGTGTGTGTGTGTGAAAGAGAGGATAAAAGTACCAGTCATGACCAGTTACTTTAAGGTATCTCACCACACACACACACACACACACACACACACACACAGTATATACACATTCCAACACGCCATAGCCCATGTACTCTCACAGATAAGGAGACACGTTCAGTCGCCACGAAGTTAACTCTCTCTCTCTCTCTCTCTCTCTCTCTCTCTCTCTCTTATCATACAGAGACAATGCACACCTGAGAGAGAGAGAGAGAGAGGCTGGTTGAGAGAAAATGAATGAATGAATTATTTTAAGATAGGCTGGTTGAGAGAGAGAGAGAGAGAGAGAGAGAGAGAGAGAGAGAATAGGTTAGCATCACATAACGAGTATAGAGAGCTGGTTGAGAGAGAGAGAGAGAGAGGTTAGCATCACATAACGGGTATAGGGACATAAAGAGATAGTGTTATAGTGAGAGCAGAGAAGGACAGAAGGTGTGGACTGAGTAACAATGAGGTCTCCACAAGTTCATACACTCGGTCAGTCACCAGCAGAAGTACTCTACCTCTCATTCTCTTCCTCTCATTTCCTCTCCTTTCTTCCTCTTTTCCTCTCCTTTCTTCCTCTTTTCCTCTCCTTTCTTCCTCTTTTCCTCTCCTTTCTTCCTCTTTTCCTACCTTCCTTCTTCTCACCTTTCTCTCATTTCTTCCTCTTTTCCTCTCCTTTCTTCCTCTTCTCCTACCTACCATCTTCTCACCTTTCTCTCCCTTCTTTACTTTATTTATTTTTCTACTCGTTTCTCCCCTTACCTCCACTCTTTTCATTTCTCATCATTACACATTGAATTCAGATTGATAGAGAATTATATTGGGAGGGTAATACATATAATTAATATATACAATACTTTATAGCCGATTTGGAAGGCTGTAAAGTTCTCTAATAATTTCACTACAAAACAAAAATCCCAATTATAGTTTGTGCATTCCTCCATTTGGGTCCCCCTAAAAAAAAAAATGGATTCCCAGACTTGGCCCCCTCGTCTGTGTTGTTGTTATTTGTTGTTGTTATATTTTGTTGTTATTTTTGTCACATCATAACATGGGGCAACACACTATGCTCCAACTCTTGTGTGTGTGTGTACGTGTGTGTGTGTGTACGTGTGTGTGTGTGGCCTGTACGATTGAGAATAATGTATGTTCAGAGACGCATATGTGTGTGTGTGTGTGTGTGTGTTTGTGTGTATGTGTGTATGTGTATTTTCAGACGGTTTCCTGGTATACTTTGGAGGAATCAATGCGCTCCAATTTCCCCCAAAATGTGTTACCCTCTCAAGGAACTGAACGAAAGTGAATACGTAGAAAGAATTATAGATCATGATTGGAAGAAAAACACGTGTGAAAATGAAAAGAACATGAACTCAATAACAACACTGTGAACAAAATAAATGAATAAAACCTGAACTAACCAATAATATGGAATGATGAACATGTATTACAAGCAATAATATGCAGAGATGAACACAAGATGAACAATAATGGAAAAAGATGAACAAAAGATGAATCCATCAATAATATGAGAAGGTAAACATAACTTGATCTCTGTTACTCACGGTACGAGGAATTTGATGGGCCACGCTAGTAGTCCATATCTCTGAGGCTCAGCATGTGCACCACAGACTGCCAGACGAGCACAACTACCGGTGTCCACAATGTTAGGGAGACCCGTTAGACTTTCCGTCACCAGTCTAGTTAATATGGATTCTTGATGCATAGTTCCATCAGCTTGTCGAGCCGTACTGCCCTGAGACGTGGTGTAGATGGCCACTCCTAAACCACCCAATAGGAAGAGGGCAATGAAAGCCAAGGCACCGAATGACTGTGAATCCAACCCCGCCGCTGTTGCATCCGCGGCCCCCGGCAACGTGAAGGAGAAGAGAGGGATGGTGAAGGCAACGGAGGTGTTAAAAGCAGAAGCCTGATCATAGTTAAGGAAGAGACGACCTTGTTGACCTTCAGGTGGTGTTTCATATAAGTCCTTCACCGTGTCCTCCATCTTACTAGCTGCCTCTACCACCACACTGCCACCACTGCCACCCCCGCCCCCTGTGGTAGCCGCTGCCACCGCCAGCACTGCCGCCACACACCACACCATCACGCCTGTAATGCAACAATATTAGGTTTAATAATGCAACATATTGAGACAAATATATGAGTTTAAAGGATAGTATTAAGAAACTCGTACATATAAAAAAATAACAAGCTTATATATATATATATATACACCGTACAACTCCGTACATACATACATCATGCTGGACTTTTAACTAGCATTTTCTAGTTAATTTGTTTGGCAGGAGAATAAAGTAATAATTATATTGCCATGGACAGAGTTATTTATATCCAAATAATGATGAAAGAACACTGTATTGGTATGTATGTACGGTACTAATTTAATGAATTATTTAGACTTGCGACTGTAGACGTTGGTTGGTTGATTGATATGGAGAGACTGATTATCTTGTTGGTAAATTGTTGGATGACTGACAACTGATGCAGGACTCTCAAGCATTTTATACTTTACAAACATCGAAATTATGTAGGCGAATTTTTTTCTTTACAGCGAATGACACCGTTTCTATAAATTCACATCAATTCAGGATGTGAGAAGATAAACAGAAAACTCAAGAAACACAACTGTACGAAAATGTTACCAGACAAATATACGTGATGAGTTTGTTTGTAATCACCGAGACATACAGTGCTTTAATGCTATCAGATACAAGAGGTAATATAGTACAGTCGGTGGCAAAAGTCCCGTCGCCTCATCTGCTTCAACGAGACACACAGAAATAAATACACACAGAAATAAATACACACGTTTGTCTACACCTAATAATCTCCGAGTCTATGAACATCGCTTGCTTGCCTCGGTGAAGCAAATGAGGCGACAGGACTTTTGCCACCGACTGTACCATCACTTGTTATCATAATAGTGTACTTTTATCAACCATCCTCTATATTGGTCAAGTACTTAAGACTTATAATTGCTTCCTGTGAAAAAAAACCCAACGTAATACATTTTAATCGCAGGTGGTTAAAGAATATAATATTATTTTCTATTTATAAACCATTTCTTCTTCTTCTTCTTCTTTTTAATGACCAACTTGGACTGATAAATATTTAGGTCAGTAGAACAAAACTTTGGTATTGTTGCAGTGATTATCGTTGATATATTATAATTATAAATGTTGTATTATCATATAGACAGACCTGACCCAATTCATTTCCTCTCTTCAACCATCTTTTTAATTTTTTTTCTTCTTCTTTTTTCTTTTATTTCCTTTTCCTCTCTTTAACTATGTTTCTTTTACTTATTTTTTTTCCTTTTTCCTCTCTTTAACTATGTTTCTTTTACTTATTTTTTTCCTTTTCCTCTCTTCGACTATATTTCTTTTACTTATTTTTTTCCTTTTCCTCTCTTCGACTATATTTCTTTTACTTCTTATTTTCCTTTTTATCTCTTTAACTATATATGTCTTTTACTTCTTATTTTCCTTTTTATCTCTTCAACTATATATATTATATCTTTTACTTCTTTTTTTCCCTTTCCTCTCTTCAACTATATTTTTTTACTTATTTTTTCTTTTTCCTTCTGTCTGTGTGTGTCTTACCCCTACTTTAATTAAGGAGTAAATTCAGTGTTGGTAAATTTGGAGCAACTGAATCCTCCAAACTATTCCAAGCAACAGAACACCATTATTTTTGCTCGTCTGGTCCTGTTTCCTGGCATACTTTGGTGGAATCAAGGCACTCCAATGTAACAAAAGTATACTCTCCCCTTAAATAACAGGTACTGACAGTCTTTAATTAATAATATAATTCAATTTAATAATATTTAATTAATAACAACTACAGTCAACTTTGGAACACTCTATTTCCATCCATATTTTCCCCTTTACTATATATAACTATGACTTATGTTCCTTCAAACGTAATGTGTCTAGGCATCTCGAACGAAATTGGAATGATATTGGACTCATCTCACTTTTTTTTTTTTTTTTTTTTTTTTTTTTTTTTTTTTTTTTTTTTACAGTGACTTGGACATTAAGGGTATATATATAATACACTTTTGATAAATCTGGAGCTAATGATTTCTCCAAGCTCCTTCAGGCAACGTACTGTACATACCACCATTATATTTGTTCATCTGGTCCTGTTTCATAATATACTTTGGAGGAATCAAGGCGCTCCAATACAGTATACGGTACCAAAAATGTATTACCCCTCTTGTTGGTAAATAGGAAGACTACTGATTCCTCCAACCTATACCAGAAAACAGACCTTATCAGTGGTACTAATAAGGGTTTTGTTTGGTGGTATAGTTTGGAGGAATCAGAAACTTTTCCATTCACCAATATGAGAATCTTCCCTTTAATTTAGTGAACATGTGTCTTTTAAATATAGAGTGTCTATTTGGTAACATTTCAGGAATTGTGTTGTATATTATGCATCCCAGGAAATATTACAATGTTCATGTTGGTCATAAGAGATTTCAGCTGAATTTATCAAGATTATTATGTTGTATGACTATTTGCTTCACTATAGAGTAAGGAAGTAAAAATAATAATAATAATAATAACACTAATAATAATAAAATTAATATAAAGAATATAATAGAAAAAAATGTATATGATAAGAGACACGTTATAATATTTGGTAAAGGTTATTAAAGGTGCCAGTGAGTGGCAGTCACTGGGACAGAGTGCAGCACACACTGTGTGTATGAAACACAATTATAGCACACATCACAAGGATGATCCTTGTGATGGATCAGGAACTTTATATATATATTAATATAATATAATATAAATATAATATATAAATAACAACGCATGCAAAACCACGTGAGTGGATTTGCAATGGACACTGTAACATACATACGAAAATACAGAAAAAAAAAAAATTGAAAAGAAATATCATGTTTCTCACCAAGGCGTTGTAGATATAAATTGAAGAAGTCCATCTCACCAACACAGAACACAAGACACACACACACACAAACAAAGACACACACAACAGGGGAAGATGAGAAGAGCCTGGTAGATCCACACAGGAACACCGCCGCCGTGATACAGACACAAACACAACCACACACCACAAATATATATACTTCTGAGTTGAATATAAATAGGACCTGCAATGAATGAACTTGATAAGGAACGGTTCTTATTTTTCGTTAAAGAGGTTGGTTGGTTGGTTGGTTGGTTGGTGGCAGGATAATTTTGAAACGGAAATGACATCTTTATCATAATTATCTGGAGCATAAAATAATGAACTATAATGAGTTTTGTGAGAGTGTTTAGCTTAAATTCCCTGGAGGTAGGTTTAACAACTCGGGTACTGTACGCAATTACACCTGATTGTAATATATTGTATCGCTACTGTGTTAAGTTTAATCGCCAAGATGATGATATTGATGTCTGTTTTAGATGTTTTTTAGATAGAAGCTTTTTAGATTGGATTTAGATTCAACTTAGATGAGATTTAGAAGTGTTTTAGATGGGATTTAGATTCAACTTAGATGAAATTTAGAAGCGTTTTAAATGAGATTTCAGTGTGACTTAGATGTAATTTAGATGCGATTGAAATGTCTTAGATGTGGGCCACGGGTAATGCTTTAAAAATATGAGTTGGTATGTTATTGTTTTCATGACCATAAAGGGAGTACTACTGATTCCTCTTATTTAGACCAGGAAACAGCAGACAGGAATCCATCGTGATAAGAATATATATAGGCTTATAGGAGTGGACTGTTTCATTACATGGCTCGGAGCAATCAATATAAACATCCCCTTCATTTCACCAACAGCAGTAGCAACAATTAACAGATGGCCCTCTGTTATTCCTTCCTTCCTTTCTGTATGTCTCTTTTCTGTCCTTCCTTTCGTCTGTCATTCCTTCCTTCCTTTCTACATGTCTCTTCTGTCCTTCATTTCGTCTCTTTATTCTTTCGTCGGCCCCTTCACTCCCTCACTGCTTCCCACACCAGTACTCTCTTAATTAACCAAGTGACCAAAACAAGAGCAGAAGAGGCTGTACAATATATTCCACCACATGCAAATCATTTTATAAATATATGTTTTGTTTTGTTTTCGTTCTTCTATAAAGTTGTGTCGTGTATTGGAAGTCGCGAGTTGGTGGTTGCGAAATGGGGTTTGGTAATTGATGGTTGCACACACATTTCACCACAGCAAAGGGTTTAAGTGTTGGTGTCTATATCTATAAATGTTAGTGGTGTATTGAGGTCGAGTTATCTATTTAACCAACAGCCCAAATGAGTCTCATGAACTGAACCAGCTTAATAATAACATATAATATTACCTCATTTGGTTCTTATATCTTGATTAATGTTGTTATTTATAATACTCGGAGAATAATTGGTTAGAGATAGACACGCTCGTATTATTGTATGTACAGTAGATGGCAAAAGTCCTGTTGCCACATTTACCAAGTTGTTCTTTATAATACTAGGAGAATAATTGGTTGGAGATAGACACGCACGTATTATTGTACGTACAGTAGATGGCAAAAGTTCTGTCGCCACATCTACCAAGTTATCAAGTAGCAACTGTAGCATCAAGTCATGAAGCAGAAATTCGTCCCATTCAGTTCGGGTGGGTGAGAGGAGCCTGGTGGTCATCTGCTAACATACTATCACAGTTGACAAATATGGACTAAATACATAATACTGAAGTTCATTAGCCATTTAAATCATACTTTTCAACTTTCATAGTATGTTACCAGTTTTCCAGGCTCCTCTTACGAATTTCTACTGACTACTGTACAGTATGGAAATATATACGAGTTTCTATAAGTTTATTAATAGATTTACCCCCTGGATATCTCGGTGTTGGTCTTTATGTTGTTATTCGTCAAGAAACGCCGAGTGAAGTGACACGACTTTTATCACTGGCTGTACAGTTAAATTTTAAAGTCATGTTCCTTGCCACCAATGGTCACAGTAATATTGGCCTGGTGGTCTGTTGTGGTGTATTTGATGATTGGTTTGTTTATCTCTTGTCTTTTCTACCTGACTGCCATTTCAAGTTGCTGGATAGGATTGTTTCTATTGCTAATTTTCTTGCTGGTGGTTCACTGAGTCACCATCGTTTTGTAATGTGTTGCAGCTCTTGTTACTCGTGGTGTGTTGGACTCCCATTGGTTTGTTTACGTATTGCCACGCTGTAGAACTTGTCAATACAGTCCATCGTTTGTCACTTGGTTTGTGTCATTGTAGAATCTGTCTGAATCTTGGTGAATCTGTCTTTGATGGTGTAGGACTGGTGGCTGGCTTCAAGAGTATAGGGCTAATATGTTTTTATTGAGCTAACTGGTCATTTTTCTTTTTCTACACTGTCTTTTCTTTAGGTTGGATCATGGGGCTGGGGGCTGGGGTCCTCGGATTGATAGAATGATTGCATACTCTCCCAGTTTTGTGTCTCTGATCGATTTTAATTAATAACAATAATATTTCAACAAATAACGTAAGTGTCAACACCTACAAGATCGTTAATTCTGGCTAACCTTGATAAATAAACACAACCCACTGACAAATTAATGAAGGTAAATAAAGTTATGGAGGACTGAAATGGAAGGTTATTACGGTACAAAGTTATCTCATCCAAACTCTGATACCAAAACAAAACAAATCGCCACCACTCGTCTCCTGAGGCACTACAGTACTGGGATGTTGTCATGCATGGCTCAGTGTCCGTCTGTTAATATTACATCGGATGAGTTAACGATGGTGTGTGTGTGTGTGGGTGGGTGTTATGTAAATACTTGTGTGTATGTGTTTATGTATGTGTGTGTGTTTGTGTGTGTGTGTGTGTGTGTGTGTGTGTGTGTGTGTGTGTGTGTGTGTGTGTGTGTATGTGTGAAGATATGTGTGTGAGAGTGTATATATATACCTGTATGTGTGTGTGTGTGTGTGTATGTGTGAGAGTGTATATATATATATGTGTGTGTGTGTTTATGTTTATATATGTGTGTGTGTGTGTGTGTGAGTGAGTTACCTACCTGTTGTGGTCGTGCTAGGCAAGGAGGAGGGGGGCCAGGGC
The DNA here is from genome assembly GCA_034508575.1 of Petrolisthes manimaculis. Classification (NCBI taxonomy): domain Eukaryota; kingdom Metazoa; phylum Arthropoda; class Malacostraca; order Decapoda; family Porcellanidae; genus Petrolisthes; species Petrolisthes manimaculis. The sequence goes on from JAWZYT010002700.1 coordinate 28,873, forward strand.
TCGTAGTCCCCCCATAGCGGAATCCTGATGGTGTGTCTTCGTCAGATGTGGGTCAGTCCTCTCCACCTCCTCCTCCTCCTCCTCCTCCTCTCCTTCTCCTCCTACTCCTCTCCTCACTCCACGCCAAAACTCTCTCCTTTCTTCTTCTCTTCCTTCACTTCTAACCAAATAATAATAATTTTCTATTCTCCTGTTGATTTTTCTATCTTTCCTTTCCCCCTCCAAATGTCCTCCTTCTCCTCCTCCTCCTCCTCCTCCTCCTCCACTTCTTCACACACTCACCTCCTCTACCTTCTCACAATATGCCCGAGCCTTCTTCTTCTTCTCCACCTCTTCACAAATCTCCCTCCTCCCCCTCCTCCACCTCTTCACAAATCCCCCTCCTTCTTCTCCACCACTTCCTCCTCTCCCCACACCACAACAACTGACTCTTCCTCCTTCACTCTCCACCACTACCACCACCACCACCACCTCCACCTCACTCTCCTCACCACCACCACCACCACATTCACAACAACTCCTAGATTGACACAAACAAACAAACAAACATATAAATAAAGACCGAATAGACAAACAAACAGATGCTCTACAAAATATGATGACGACAACAAAGATGATGACAAAGACGACGAATATTTTGACTCCTTTTTTTATCGATGTTATTCTGACTTAACGCTGGACGAGTTTGGTCTGGTCAGTCAGGTTGTTTTTAGTCTCCTCGTAACGCCGAACGATTTCCCTTCAGTCTCTTATGAAAGGAGTTTTGTTTGAGTTAAGATATTATCGAGAGACAAGTTTCCAGGGTTTTGTTTGTCTCGTATATACAAGAAGGTTTGTTTACAAGTTTTCAGGGACTTGTTTGTCTGCTATACAAGGGGGTTTGTTTACAAGTTTCCAGGGACTTGTTTGTCTGGTATACAAGGGGGTTTGTTTACTATTCTCGAGGTCGATCACAGCCTCGCGCCCGGAGCACCACCATCTCGCGAGACACACGAGAACGCGAGCCAGATAACGGGTGCGACGCCGGAGAGCGAGCGTCACCTACTGTCCACATCTCACAGCAGCCATACCGACACCACCCACACCACGTCACGCCACGGAGCCGCCCGTAGTCTGCCTGTCTCTCTGTCTCACTCACTGACTCACTGGCTGAATGGCTGACTCAGTGGCTGGATGGCTGCATGGCTGACTCAGTGGCTAACTGGCTGCTTGACTGAGTGGCTTTCTGGCTAGATAGCTGACTGAGTGGATTCCTGACTGGCTGGATGACTAAGTGGCTTACTGGCTATTCCCTCAAACCCCTAATCCACCCCCAAGCCTGTCTCCCTACTCGCGACCCCCTCAAAACCCTCCCAACCCCTCCAAAAATACCCGCGACCCTCCAAACCTGGCCCCCTATTTCCGCACCCCCTTAATAATTTCCATAATGTAGTGTCACTCTGCATAATGTCACCGTATCACTATATTTTACATAATAACAAGAGGGAAAATGACGTGTGTTTCCACTATGCTGAATCACACCAATGTCATTATCATCTATTTTACATAATCTGGTAATATACGATTGTCACTCATAGCACACACACACACACACACACACATACAGAGAGAGACACACACAGACACACTCACTCACACTCACACACACACACACACACACACACACTCACTAACACACACACACACACTCACTAACACACACACACACACACACACACACACACACACACACACACACACACACACACACACACACTAACACACACACCACCACCTCCATTGTTTTTGACCCACATCAAGTCCAGTCAATCCTCAAAACAACATCAATAAACACCCCCCAAAAAAACAACAGGACCAACGCTAGTAAACAAAGTGGTTAGGTAGATCAGTCATCCTCCTACATGTAATATAATCAACCAACCAGTTCATCAATATTGCCACATTTGTAGACGAAAGGAAAGGAGGTGGAATATTAAAACCTTTTCATCTATTAATGTGTGATCATGGTTAGGTTAAGTTAAATTAAGTTAGGTTAGTCAAGTAAGATTTCTCCAGTACAACCATACAGTCTATAACATCATATTATTAATTCACCATATCAAACCCAAATATGGACCTCTGAGTCACACTATCTCCTCAAACAGAATCTGATGAACACACACACACACACATATATATATATCCAGATGTATGAATGTACAATACCATATGCTGTCCCCTTCCCACTCCCCCCCCCCCTCCTCCTACCTTCCCCCACTCATCCTCTCTCTCATTCCCTCCCCCCTCCCCACACACACACACTCTGGCCTGCTGTTATCATAATGGTTTGGGTGATCTGGGAAGGGAAGGGAAGGAGGAGGAAACGCAGTGAATGGAAAACTTACATGATTTCTGATGGCCACACCCTAACATTTTTTTTCCTTTACGCATCTGTCTGTCTGTCTGTCTGTGTGTCTGTGTGTAGCAGTAGTCTTTTTCTTTTTGTTGTCGTTGTCGTTGTTGTTGTTGTTGTAATTTTATATATTTCATCACCCTAATTTTTTTTTCTTTACTCATCTGTCTGTCTGTCTGTTTGTCTGTAGTCTTCTTTTCTTACTGTTTTTCTTTTTCCTATCTGTTTGTCTGTGTGTCTGTCTGTGTTTCATCTTTCACTCCTTTTTCTTCTTACTCCTATTATATTACCTTCTCTTCATTCACTCTTACTTTTCGTCACAACAGCAGTTTTCTCTTTATGTCACTCTCGATTTATCACTCTTCCAGCTTCGACACTTTTCACTCTCACTCACTCACGCATTCTCACTCTCACTCACTCACTCTCACTCACGCATTCTCACTCTCACTCACTCATTCTCACTCACTCACGCATTTTCCCACTCACTCACTCACTCACTCTCACTCACTAATTCACACTCACTCTCCCCTCTTCTTCATCGTTCAGGCTACGTCTCCCCTCACCTTCCCCTCACTACCAACCCCCTCTTCTCTCCACACACACACACACACACGCAAACACACACACACACACGCACTTGCATCTCCCATCCATCCATCAATCAGTTATATACCTCATCCCCCCCCATCTTACACACACACACACACACACACACACACACACACACACACACACACACACACACACACACACACACACACACACACACACACACACCCTACAATCGGTCTTTCCCTGAGGCAGACAACACCCTCTCGACCCTTTCATTTGTTTCTCTTCCTCCCTGCAATCACGTCTTCTGCCTCCCCCCTTCCTCCCCCCCACTCCCTATTTCACTCCCCCCTCCCCCCCGAAACCCCCCCCCCCTCCCTCCCTCAGCTTTCTTTACATAAAATAAGGGGGAATTATTTTTGTGTTGGTAAATCTGGAGCAACTGAATCCTCCAAACTATTCCAAGCAACAACAGAACACCATTATTTTTTGTTATTCTGGTCCTGTTGTTTCCTGGCATAATTATATACTTTGGAGGAATCATGGCACTCCATAATTATATACTTTGGAGGAATCATAACACTCCAATGAAACAAAAGTGAATTATTACCCATTCAATAATTAAATAAAGGTGAAATTGTCTTGTTGGTGATTTGAAAGGCTACTGATTCCTCCAAACTATACCAGAAAACAGACGCCCTCAGTGGTACTATAATAAGGGGATCAGTTTCGTGGCATAGTTTGGAGGAATCAAAGACTTTACAATTCACCAATAAGAGGATTGAATCTCCTCTTAATATTCATCTTCTCCATCTAAGTAAATGATGATCTTCGTAAAGTATGTTTTTTTTTTTTTTTTTTTTTTTATATTCATTTAAAGGGAAATAAATGATTGATGATATTGTTAGATATTTATTGGTTGTTAAATATATTTAGGAAGAGAGAGAGAGAGAGAGAGAGAGAGAGAGAGAGAGAGAGAGAGACGGACAGCAACACAAACGGATATACAAACAAAGAGAAACAGAGAGAGAGAGAGAGAGAGAGAGAGAGAGAGAGAGAGAGAGAGAGAGAGAGAGAGAGAGAGAGAGATTATAGATAGTGAAGGATTACCCTCACACAAACTACTATAAGCAAATAACTTCCTGTATTTTGGTAACTTAGGAAAGCGAGACGGAACATCATTATTGGGAAGAAAAACTGGGATGAAGGGATGGAAAGTTGGTAATTGTAGGTGGTGGGCTGAAACGAAGGGAGAGAGAGAGAGAGAGAGAGAGAGAGAGAGAGAGTATATGTGTGTGAGTGTGTGTTGATACATCTAAAATTATTGAGAATGACAGTAAATGAGAGAGAGAGAGAGAGAGAGAGAGAGAGAGAGAGAGAGAGAGAGAGAGAGAGAGACCATAGAAGCAAGGAATTCCAAACTGCTCTGTATATCAAACCAAATGCAAATAACTACAGTGAGTGGTAGCTGGGAACTAGAACTTCTTGTGTAATGACCTGGGAAAAGAGAGATGATCACACACACACACACACACACACACACACACACACACACACACACACACACAAGGTCCATAGTAGGTCACCACATCCCCCTCCTCCTTCCTTCCTTCCTTCCTTCCTTCCTTCCTTCCTTCCTTCCTTCCTTCCTTCCTTCCTTCCTTCCTTCCTTCCTTCCTTCCTCCCACCATCACGGACACACAAGGGACAGAAGGCTATAGTTTATAAAGGGGACAGTACAATGTTATTAGGTTAAGGGGAACACGTATACTTTTGGTACATTAGAGTACTTTAATTCCTCCAATGTTTGCCAGGAAACAGGACCAGATTAACGAAACTAAACGTGGTGGTCTGTTGCTGGGAAAAGTTTGTAGGAATAATTATATCTATAAATGCCAAAACATAATGTGGAACAAGTGATTTCTCCAGGCTACTCCAGACTATTTTGATTCATCTGGTCTTTCCTGGCATAGGGTGAAAAAATCAAGGCACTCTAATGTACCATACGTGTATTATCCCTTTCTTTTAATGTACTAAACGTGTATTACTTCCTTCAATACTGCCAGGAAATGTAGTGTACTCCAGTTTTCCGTATGAGAACACCTGTTAGTGCCTTGAGGAAGTGGAAGAGGTTTTTCCAGAAGTCAGGGTCTAGTGAACAACTGTTTTGTTTCTTCCAACAAGTGGTGGTGTTGTGGCGTGGGAGGCATTTTTCATCTTCCCGAGAAATGCTAATTAACGCTTGTTCATGACGATACAGTAACCGGGACAGCTGGATCATTTCACCAAAGGTCAGCAGGTCTCTTTTGCCACCAATACACATCTGATGTATTAAAATGTTAATGTTATCAACAGTATATTTTATACACGAAATCTATCCGTATGCGTTTTCATTTTTCTTCATCATGTTCTCTATCCGAAGTTCGTACTGTGTAATCTTAGGTAATGTTGTACCTCACTGTACTTAAGGGGGGATGTATGTACAGTGTTGGTAGGTATGGAGCAAATGATTCTTCCAAACTATCCCAAAGCAACAGAACACCATTATATTTGTTCATCTGGTCCTGTGTCCTGGCATACTTTGGAGGAATCTATGTGCTCCAATTTGCCAAAAGTATACTCTCCCCTTAAAACATCAACAGTACATATAGTAGGAAACCAGACAACTCCATCGGTGACCTGAACTCAACCCCATACTTATCTATAGGAAAGAAATACACAGTTCAATACAATACACACACACACATGAGGGGAATCATTTGTTGTGTTGTATATACCCTTGGGACTTTGGAGGTTAATATTATAGGTTTGTTGGCAGGTCCCTCGTGTTCTCATACTTGCTTGCTTTCATAATTATACTCTAATCAGATAAGAGCCACCAGTGTACACGTTTCCTGTGTCGTGGTGGAGACAATGTAAACAAAAGGTGCTTGAGAAGGATACAGCCAAAATCTAAACTCACACCGAAATTTTCCCTCCTTATGACAGAACACCAACTAACATTATTATAACTTTGTAAACTCCACAAGGGCTGTGTGTAAATGCGTCACTAAATTATTATTATTATTATTAGTATGTTGATATTCTGTTGGGCATTATTAGGTAACACGATGATGATGATAAGAAATAGTTGGTGAAACTTTAATCTTGACTGTATACATACATACATACATATACATATATACATACATACACACATATACATACAGTACATACATACATATATACATACATGCCTCGCCTTGCTTAGTCTCCAGTCTATATATATATACATGTGGCAAGTTTCAGTGTGTAAGAATTGGACATGTGAACCAAGTATATTATTTTAGTACTGAGAGTGTGTATGCTGTTTGTAAAGGATGATATCAGGTTATATTGTTCTCTTCGTGCTGACCAAACGTGTTCACATGACGCACACGTTCATGATACACTATGTTAGACTGAGGATGGAGGATAACTTTATATTATTAGGCATTGTATTTATATAGCTGAATAATAGTGCAGTTTATAGTTCCTTTATAATAGTGATCTTTCCATTGATATATTTTTCCACATAAGGGAAGGATACAGTGTTGGTAAATCAATCTGGAGCAACTGATTCCTCCAAACTATTCCAAACAACAGAACAAAAAACACCATTACTTTTGTTCATCTGGATGGTCCTGTTTCCTAGTATTATACTTTGGAGGAATCAAGGCACTCCAATTTACCAAATGTATACTCTTCCCTTAATGGGGTGAGGGAGTAGGGGACAGGCTTGGGGGTGGGGTGGGGACTGGGGGTGTGCGGGAATAGGGGAACAGGCTTGGGGTGGGTAGAAAGCCTGTCCCCCTACTCCTGCACCCCCCAAAACTCCCCCAAGCCTGTCCCCCAATTCTCACACACCCTTAATTGGTCAGGATTAGTATATACATGTGTGTTGAAATCTCTATGCAAGTTGGTGAGGATATTATAGGATCTTATACCAGCTGTTATCCTGAAACCAATGAATGAATATATATCAATGATTATATTCTCATTCATATAATTGTTGAACCACGAGATTATATACAAAAGATTTCATTATCATCATCATCTGTGGATTTATTTTCTTTATCTGGTAATTGTTCCTTTCCCATCTCGTAATTTATTTGTTGTTATTTTACTGTGAATTAAGGAAGTCTAATATTATGTTGTCAGCAAATTGGAGGGTTACAGATTCATCCATACTGTATTACAAAACGAACACACACACACACACACACACACACACACACACACACACACACAGAAAGTCTGTCCCCTATTCCTGCACCCCAAACCCCCACCCTAAGTCTGTCCCCTTACTCCCACACATCCCCCCAAAAAAACCCACACACACCTAAACCCCACCCAAGCTTGTCCCCCTATTCCCGCACCCCCTTATGTAAAACCCAAGTCTTCAATAACAACAACAACAACAACACACCATGTGACAACTCGAGACTGGAGATAAAGTTTCACGAGGTTAGGTAGTTGTGTGTTGGTTGGTAGGAAGCGACACATTAAATTGCCCTTTCCTACTCATATTACCTCTTTCCATTATAGTATGTTGTAGGGATGGGGTCAATGTTCTTCCGTGTGTGTGTGTGTGTGTATGTGTTGTGTGTGTGTGTGTGTGTGTGTGTGTGTGTGTGTGTGTGTGTGTGTGTGTGTGTGTGTGTGTGTGTGTTTATTTACTTTATATATATATATATTTTTTTTTTACTTTGTCTCCTTGTAATCTAACTCTTAAACATGGATGGATCTCAAGGGAAAAGGGGAGATGTTATAATTATTGATAAGTTGAAGATGGTGTATGTATGTATGTATGTATGTATGTATGGGAGGAGTGGGAAGGTGGGTAGGTAAGGTGATGGAAATGCAGGTGTAGATGGTGAAAGGATATATGGGAGGGAAGGGGTAGATATTATGGTGTAGAGAAGGGAGAGGAAAGTGTGAGAATTGGTGAAGATGGTGAAGGAAATGGAGGAGAGGAAAGGGAGGGGAGGTGTGAGAAATGGTGAAGATGATGAATGAAATGGAGGAGAGAGAATGGAGATGAAGGTGTTAAAAAAGATGACAATATAATGTGATGAAGTGAGAGGAGAGAGAAGGGTGAGAAAGATGTTTAAAATGATAAAAGTCGTGAGGAATATGTATAGGGAATGGAGGGAGTATCTAGGGAGAGGTATTAGTAAGAACTGGTGTAAAATATGATGAGAGAGAGAGAGAGAGAGAGAGAGAGAGAGAGAGAGAGAGAGAGAGAGAGAGAGAGAGAGAAGGGTAGGGAAGTATCAGCATGAGAGAGAGAGAAGGGAAGGGAGGTGTGAGATGAGAAGACAGTGAGTGGTGTAAGGTAAGCATATCAAGGGAACTAACTAACTATATAACTGGGGCACGACAAGCCACGCGTATCATCCCGAAAAAACAAGAAGAACGACAACCAACTCCCACGGGTGAACCAAGTCAAGCATGTATGTATGTTGTCAAGATTAGAAGAACACTCACTCACTGACTCACTTACTTACTTACTTACTGACTGACTGACTGACTTACTTACTGACTTACTTACGGACTTACTGACTGACTTACCTACTTACTTACTGACTGACTAACTAACTGACTTACATACTGACTGACTGACTTACTTACTAACTGACTGACTGACTTAATGACTTACCTACTTACTTACTTACTTACTTACTTACTGACTTACCTACTTACTTATTGACTGACTGACTGACTAACTGTTTACAAAAAATTATATTATATTATGATCTTGGTGAAACTCCAGGTCTAATTATAGAGTGAGATAATAATGTTAATGATGATTATAATGATGTAGATATTCATGATAATAATAATAATAAGATTAATGATAATATAATAATAATAATGATAATAATAATAATGATAATAATAATAACAAATGTGTGTTAAAGATAGGAGGTTCTATGATATATATGTCACTTGATAAATTATTACTAAGGTATAATAGCAAATAGTCTATCTCTATACAATAATAGTCTTTCTCTAATAAGTAAAAGTGAGAAAAAAAGAAACTGTTAACACCTTTTCGAACATACCACCAAGACAGTTTGTTGTGAAGTATTTAACACTATTAACTCCATTTAACATCTTCTTACGACATTCCTGATTACTTTTATGTCCTACTTATTTAGTTGACAATACTATAGACCTTTAATATATGCAAGTCTTGTAGTTTGATAATATGCAAATTTGTACTGTTAAACGTTTGACACTATAGCCTCCAGTAGAAGATGAAGGCAGTGAGTTGGATCCTTTGGTGGAAACATGTTTACTCCAAACACATACAACTATAGTCAATAGATCTCAAAGAGTGCCCTTTAAAAATTCAATAGATAGAGGCCTTTTTTTTCTCCCTTTGTGTCTGTGTGCTTTTATGCTCTGCCACATCAATTTTTAATTCCATGTTCGTATTTATTTATAATATATATATATATATATATTTTTTTTTTTTTCGTGGGTATAATATTTCGATGTGGAGTTTCATTTAGGTTGGTTACTCGTCAGTGTCTTGTTTATGTGTTCGTACCTTTAATAAACTTACTTATCTGTAATGAAACACAATCATGTTAAAGACCAACAACAACAACAACAACAACAACAGCTAATACAAGGTAACTCTATAAATATTATCCCATTGCCTCATCACTGACCTATTTAGAGAACAAACACACAACATTCTTAACTTACTCTCTCACTCCGACACAAAGTTTACGAGCACACGCCAACCAATAGTAAACCCGAGGAGACAGGTGTGTGTTCCAGACTAATGATTGGCTGTAAAGGAAGAGGGGCGGGACAGGGACTGGTAAGGAGTAGAGGGGAACCGGTCTGCTCTTGGCTAACTTAACTGTCCGCTCCAGTTTGTTTGCTTGCTTGCTCACTCACCACAGCTTCACATGCAACGTGTTTGTGGAAATTACAGGGATGTATGTGTGTGTGGACGAGCAAGGAAGGGAGCCACAGATGATGGTGATGATGGTGGTGGTGGTGGTGGAGAGAGAGAGAGAGAGAGAAAGATAAAGAGAGAGGGAAAGGTAGGAGGTAAATCCAGGTATGACTCAGAGGAGAGGAGAGGAGTCTGGGTATAATATAAATCAGAGGAAGGAAAGGAAAGGAGTCAAATCAAAGCCTTGGTGTATACAGTATATGAATCAGAGGTTTGAAGGGAACGAGGTAGAATATAACATGGGTAAATAAATCCCTTTGTGGTTTATAATTATCTAGTTTCCTTAGGCAGAGTAATATAAATTAATAACGTTTGTTGGTGTCAGTTAGCATGAGACATAATTATATATATAAGAGTGTGAATCCTTAATGACAAGCCTGCATGGAAGTGATGACGTAAAGAAACAGGTTAATTAAAAAGACTAATGAGTTGAGGTGTTGATGAATATTTTGTCTGACGCTGAGTTGTGTTGTGGTCAGCAGGTAGGAAAGCTGTGGATGTCTGCTGACGAGTGGGGAATGGAGTGGGAGTAGTGGGGAGTGGGTTTTGTGGTCAGTAGGTAGATAGGTAAACTCTTGATGTCTGGTGGGGAGTGGAGAGGGATGAGTAGGGAGTGAGGATAGAGGGAGGAGTGTGGTCAAGAAGGAGTAAAAGATAAGAAGTAGGGAAATGGGGAGTGGAGAGGGAGGAGTAAAGAGTGGGGAGATAATTAGGTAGGGATTGGGAAAGAGGGTATTTTTTGTGGATTATGGAAGAAAAGATATTGAAGGGAAGGTATAGAGAATGAATAGGTGGATAAAAATTGGTGGATAGTGACTGGTGGAGTCGAATGATTCCTTCACAAAACAGCAAGTATACAGAGAGAAGCTGTTTCATTGTATATTATATAGTCTGGAGGAATCAGTGGCATTTAATTCGTCCACAACACACACACTCACACACACATAAAAAAAACACTAACACACACAAAACACACACACACACACACACACACACACACACACACACACACACACGTAGTCAGTGAGTGAGTGAGTACAGAACTGATAGTGTCTACAAATATAATATGTTGATGAGAGGGTTGTAGGGACGTGGGTAAGACATTGGTGGGTGACAAGTGGTGTTTACGACGGGTACAGGAATGAGGTTTGATATGAGAATGGGTACGGTAAGAGACGAGGAGAGTACTGCAGCTTGGGGAGAGAGAGAGAGAGAGAGAGAGAGAGAGAGAGAGAGAGAGTGGGAGTGAGAGAGAGAGAGTGCATGGGAGTGAGTGAGAAAGACAGGGTCAGACCGTCAGACATACAAAGAGAGAGAGAGAGAGAGAGAGAGAGAGAGAGAGAGAGAGAGAGAGAGAGAGAGAGAGAGAGAGAGAGAGAGTCAGTTGTCTATTTTCGTGTCTTCCTCTCTCTCTCTCTATCTCTCTCTCTCTCTCTCTGCGTGCTTAAAGGTACAGTAAGTGTTTACGGGTAATCATTTCCAACCTACACCATCACACACAGCTTCGGTATGTGTGTGTGTGTGTGTGTGTGTGTGTGTGTGTGTGTGTGTGTGTGTGTGTGTGTGTGTGTGTGTGTGCCTTGGGGTGTGGGAAAGTGTTCAAGTAAAGAGGGCTTAGTTTTTCCTGGTTGTGTCCTTGTGTGTGTGTGTAAGTATGTGTGTATATGCATGTATGTATATGTATGTGTGTGTGTGTGTATGTATATGTGTGTGTATATATGTGTGTGTGTGTATGTATATGTGTGTGTGTTTCCCATTTTCTAGTCTTGAAAAATGTACCCCATATAATAAAAGATCGAATAATGCTACTGATTATTTTGATTATCGGGTGTTTCTTTCTCTTACAAACCGGTGTTCTGAGTCTATGATATAATAAAGTAGATGAGTAATTGTATGAAGGAAAGAGGATTTGTGTATAGAGGGTTGTTTTTAGGGCATCGACCCATACCCTGCAGCCCAGTACAATACACACACACACACACACACACACACACACACACACACACACACGCACACGCACACACGCACACACACACACACACACTCCTGCCACGCCCTCTTCCCAGCACACCACCAAAGCCACCGATTTTGAAACACACACACACTCACACACACACACCTACCTACCTACCTATACCTGCCATGCCCTCATCTCAGCACACCCTTCAAATCCACACACACACACACACACACACACACACACACACACACACACACACACACACACACACACACACACGTACATCTTCCTTTCGTCCCTATTGTATCACAGAAGATGGGAAAAGTTTACATAAGATAAAATTTAGACCAAGTGATGCTCCTTCCCTCACCTTGCTATTAACCCCACTAGACCACCAAGGCTTCGTATACTCTCACAGGTTGTTATATTTTTTCTTGTCTTGTCTTGGCCTGAGGTGAGTGCCAGTCAGGGGTGTGGTATAAGGTCGGCCAACACGTATTATTAAATATCTTTTCGTTGTTAGATTCGCATTGCATAATAATAGGAATTGAGTGAACAAGATCATATCATTTCCTCGAGGCTGGAAGTATCTTAATAATATCACCCTGAATATTTAACCCCATTTGCCTTCTTGTTTTGTGTTTGATCTCAGTTGTCTAAGTAAAGGGTTGTCTGATGCTTCTATAATTATTTCTTCTTGGGATTGTGTATTCAGAGAGGGAAAACAATGTAAATATAACTTCAATATTAACTCATTTATATATAACCCATTCTATTTTGGGCTTTTAATTATGTAATGGTGATGCTTGTTATTCATATATTTACTCCTCTTGGTATTGTGTAGTCAAGGAACGTGTGAAGAAATTGCTGTGGTGCGACTGATAACCCTAATCTCTGTTTTTCTATATCACCTGTAAGGAAGTTTCTTTTCCCCTGGCGTGGTGGTAAATGTGGATTGGTCTCAGAGGTTTCGACCTACTTATGGTCAAAGGGCATGAGAAGTGGATGGGTAAATAGGCCTACACGTGGTCTTATAACAAGTGATGTGCAGTAAGGGTATGTGAACGAAGGCAGTGTTATTTATAGTTTTTGAGACATTCGCTGATAGAACAACATCAACAACAACAACCTAACACAATAAACATTACACTTCGTGTCTGGTGTATGAAATGTTTCCTCAGGTTAATATACAATACAGATTAAAGAAACATAATTGCACTGGACATGGCTTTCGTTTCAGCAAGATGTTATGATAAACAAGAATAGTGCAATGAAGTAATGAACGACGAACTGTGATTGGTTGGTTGGTGACTTGGTTCTTGGAAGGGTTATATTGTGTGTGTGTGTGTGTGTGTGTGTTGGTTCGTTCCATTGACCCTCTGACATACTGGGACGTCATATATGTACCGGTTGTCTTTTGTCAGGGAATTGGAACGCTACTCAACCTAAACACTAAATGACACACCATATATTTATATTGTTACACATTTTTTTGTTTACGTGATACAAAGTGACACCAAGGATGAAGGAAACATTTGTAAACATTTGCATTGGTATCCCCTCCTTCAATACGAAACTCATCCGACCTTGTTAAAATGGTAGATACAGTATTTTGAGATTGGGTACATTGTGAATCCTTGATGTTTAACTTGGAATACGACCCATGCATACAGAGAGCTCATGATATTATTGGTTATCGAGTGAGTCAAGGTATAGGTATATGCAAGGCCAATATATACTGTCCTTGGCTATATGTATAGTACCTTGACAATATCGAGTACTCACCTGACGAAGAAATAGAAGAAGTAGAATATGATAGCCGTCGTCCTGGTTCCCACGCCCTCCCACCAACACTATACACTCCCACCATTACCCCCTAAAATAGTATACTGTATAAATAATTATCAATTGTAAAGTAAGTGCGGGTATCCAAAGGCACTGGTAACCACAAATATCACTCCTCCCATTCCTTCCCCTGAGTGAGTGAGTGGGCACGACGCGGCTCCCACTACCACCTCGGCTTCTGGATGAATTCAAACTGGAGACAACAACCCCAACTCGCTGGCAAGGAGAGAGAGGGCAGCTGGGTGAGAAAAAGGAGTAGGTTGGTTGGTAGGAAGAAGAGGAGGAAGAGGAGGCGGAAGAGCGGGAGGGAGGGAGTTCATGTGTGGATGGGCGGGTTCTTCTGTCCCTCCCTCTTTCTCCCCTCCTCCTCCTCCTCCTCCTCCTCTGTCTGTCTGTGTGTCATTTCTTTTCTATATTTTTAATTATCTCCCTCTCTGCCTATATATATATATATATATATATATATATATCTTCCTATATATAATTTATGTTTCTCCATCTCTAATTTGTCTTTTGTATTTAATTGCTCTCTCTCTCTCTCTCTCTCTCTCTCTCTCTCTCTCTCTCTCTCTCTCTCTCTCTGACCTAGTGGTGGTGGTATAAGCCTGGGGTGTTGCTGGACTGAGTAGCTAGCGGGCGTCCTTGGCCTTTCCTCTATCTAGTGTGAATACTGTAACAAACCAAACCTCACCTCACCTAACCTTACATTACACTCTACAGGACACACCCTTAAAGACCTCCACCTCAGAAATGCTTAAACACGAACCTAACCTAACCTAACCAAAACACTAACCTAACCTAATCTAACGTAAACACGAACCTAACCTAACCTAAACACTAACCTAACCTAACCTAATGGGGATGGTGTGTTTTGTTACATATGAGCACATTGATTCCTCCAAACTATGCCAGGAAACAGGACCAACAGATTAACAAAAAAATAATGGTGGTGTGTTGCTTGGGATTAATTATATGAATCAGTTATTGCAGATTTAAGAAACCCTGTATTTATAGCAACACTTAACCTTCCCACAACACACTAGCTCATTACACCACAACACCTCAAAGCATTTCCTACACCTCATAATGAGAAAAATGATTGAGTTTTATATAATGTTAAAGAAAGTGATGGATTATAAAGGAAAGTTGCGTGTGAAATAAAACATGATAGAGGTTTAATTAATTTCGTTGCTCATAATAATAACTACGTACTGTGTTACTATAGGTGTGTGAATATGTGTTGTTATCATTATTATTACGTGTTGGATTGTATAGCGTTAATAACCGAGAAAGAGAGACACTAAAACTATAAACGTGGGCATTGTAACATTCTCAAAAAAAAAAAAAAAAAAAAAAAAAAAATGGAATACAGTATTTCTCTCTCACACTTTCTTACTCTATCTCTCTCTCTTTCTCTCTCTCTCTCTCTCTCTCTCTCTCTCTCTCTCTCTCTCTCTCTCTCTCTCTCTCTCTCTCTCTCTCTCTCTCTCTCTCTCTCTCTCTCTCTCTCTCTCTCTCTCTCTCTCTCTCTCTCTCTCTCTCTCTCTCTCTCTTTCTCTTTCTCTTTCTCTTTCTCTTTACTACTACTACCGTTACCCCTACACAGCCCCTACATCCGTGTCTCCACAGCCAATGAGAATACAAGCCGGTATCTGGGTAGAGTTGTGATTGGCCAGGTGGAGGTGGATGGTGAGTGAGTGAATCTGTTACATATCTGCTGCTCGAGGCAAAGGACACCTGATTAACTAGTTTTTGTGTCACTCTATATACCAAGGGAAGGAAGGAAGGAAGGGGCTACAGGTGATGTGGTTATAGTAGTGGGAGAGGCACCACTAGTTTGTAATGGGTGTGTCTGTGTCTGTGTGTGTTTTGTGTCACTATATATACCAAGGGAAGGAAAGGAAGGGTAGGTGATAGTAGAGGCAGAGACACCAGTTTGTAATGTGTGTGTGTGTGTGTTTGTGTGTGTACTGGTGGGGGAGGGAGATGCATCAGTTTGTAATGTCTGTGTGTGTGTGTGTGTGTGGTGGGGGCGGGAAATCGGCGGGTAGAAAAGGTTGGTGAAATGGATTGGTAGAAAAACAGACAGACATTGCACATCTCTGTCTGTCTGTAAACCGACCAAAATAAAAGTCCATTCCGTAAGTGGGTTTGGAAATTTGGGTAGGTCTATTTCCCGAGGCAAGTTTAAGGTCATAAGATTTCGAAAACCTGCATAAAGTTTTGTAAGATGATGGTGGGATTTCGTGTCTCAAGAATATTCACACACTATTTCAACACACACACACACACACACACACACACACACACACACACACACACACACACACACACACACACACACACACACACACACACACACACACACACACACACACACACACACACACTCGGAAGTTGGCAAGGAAAATGACCAAAAAGGATGTGCGGAAACTCTATTTTCCCCAAAGAGCAATTGCACAATGGAACTCTTTGACGGAGGAAGTAGTGAATGCAAAAACTATTCATAGTTTTAAAGATAATTATGATAAAGTGAAAAAAGCAGACGGGACATCACGAGCCTATAGACTCATTCCTGTATAATCACAAATAGGTAATAGACTCTTTCTGAATATTATTAGGGGAAACAGGAGAGAAATAACCATGAAACGAGCAGCTAGGAATAAATAATACGCTTGTCATCCCTTACCAAACATCACCTCAACCTGACAATGTTAATTAATACTACAGTCGGCTATGTAACCTGAAATCCAGCTGTAACTCTCTAGACAATTTAACATGTACAGTCGGCACCACAAGTTCGCTTCATATCCACCTGTATATGTATTAGCTATAGTGATGTTGTAATACAATTTTAATACAGAGATGACAGATATTAGTTCTCATATGGTAAATAAAGTACCGGTAAGTATGTTGTTGTTGTTGTTGGAATAAAATCTGGGTCAGAATGCAACAATCTGGTCGTATTAGCAAGTTAAGGGGAGGGTATTATATAGTTTGGACATTTTTTGGATATAATGATTCCTCCAAACTCTAACCAGCAACAGAGCACCATTATATTTGTTTATCTGGTCCTGTTTCCTGGCATACTCTGGAGGAATCAAGTCGCTCCAATGTACCACAAGTATACTCTCTCCTTAAATGTACACGGGATGGACGCGAATTTATGCTGCCGTCTGTACAGTACATAACCACCACCAGTAATCTCGTATGACATGAAGCCTCTTGTTATTAATAATGTTGGTCGGCGCTTCAGGGGAAAAACAATAAAAAAAGAAGGGTAAAAAAAACGTATTATATTGACGTGAAAGGTTACCTATTTGGGAGGGTAATTAAGGTGAGGGTAGACAGTTTTGGATTTTTTGGAGATAATGAATGATTCCTCCAAACTATTCCCAGCAACAGTAAATCTGGAGCAACCGATTCCTCCAAACTATTCTAAGCAACAGAACACCAATATGTTTGTTAATCTGGCCCTGTTTCTCGGCTTACTTTGGTGGACTCAAGGTACTCTGATGTACCAAAAATATACTCTTCCTTTAAAGTGGGGTGGGTATATAATTCACTTTGGTTACATTGGAGTGCCTTGATTCCTCTAAAGTATATATGCCAGGAAACAACAGGACCTGATGAACACAAATAATGGTGTTCTGTTCCTTAGAAAGAATAGTTTGGAGGAATCAGTTGCTCCAAATTTACCAACACAAAATGTCCCCCTTTAATATCGGTGTTGTTGTTGTTGTTGTTGTTGTTGTTGTAGTAGAGAGTGTCAGTGACGCGACACAAAATGACCACATCCTCCAGCCACAACACAACACAAATAAGGGGACAGTCTTGGGGGGAGGGTTTAGGGGGGGTGTTCGTGTTCTTCATTATGTTTTTCATTTTCCTGTCTTCGATCGTGTTTTTCATTTTCCCGTCTTCGTTTTTTTTTTTTCTGTCTTCGTGTTTTTAGTTCTCTCGTCTTCGTTTTTTTTTTTTTCCTGTCTTCGTTTATTTCATCATGTTTTCATTCTCGTGTCTCATTTTTCTTCATGTTTTCATACTCTTGTCTTCGTGTTGTCCCCCTTGTCTCATTTTCTTACTTATCTCTCCTTCTATCTGTGAGGAATGAGAGAAATCTGATGCCATGTCCAGTTTCATTCGAGATGCTTAGATGTATAATATTCCACTACACGTTTATCTACAACAGCGTGTCTTAACCTTTCACGATTTCAGCAACCCCTTTAGGCAATCCAACACCCCTTACCTTTGGCTAACATATTCATAGTGTCATTTGATTTCCACATACGGTATATGCAACCTTTCCCAGCACCCACTAAAATTGATTTCAGCACCCCAGGTTAAGACACGCTTATCTACAGTATCATATCTTCCCCCCCCCACACACACACCCACACCTCTCCCCACCTACCCACTCTCTATAATATTAATCTCCCCATCTTAACTACAGTATATATTCACCCACACCTCTCCCTACGACTCTCCCCATCTTAGATACTGTATATTATCACCTTTCCCCACACCCACACTTCTCCCCACCTTCCCACACCCTATATAATCTCCCTATCTTGCTTACACTATACCTTCACCCACATTCCATATCTCTCAACTTTCCCACACCTTTTATCATTTCCCCACCTGTTTCTCCACCTGGCCACACTCACACACACTAGACAAACTAAAGGATGAGATGCATTTGATGGTCTAATTCTCATGAAGTGTCTAACGAGACCAGACACGACCACTCTTGCCTCACTTACTCCTTTCAACACTGGTGGAGACCTCTCTCAGATCACTAAATGTATATACAGTTAGGGTTTGTAAGTCTCTCTCTCTCTCTCTCTCTCTCTCTCTCTCTCTCTCTCTCTCTCTCTCTCTCTCTCTCTCTCTCTCAGCAGTGTACGGAAGTAATTAAGAAAGCAAATAAAATTATCGGCTTTATTGGCAGAGCATTCGAGTATAAGTCTAAAGACACAATCCTCACTTTGTATAATTCCTTGGTCCGTCCCCTTATGGAATATTGTGTCCAAGCCTGGTGCCCGTACTACCAGAAAGATATAGTAAAATTGGAAAGAGTCCAAAGTAGAGTTACTAAAATGATACCAAGTCTAAGAAACAAAACGTATGAGGAGCGGCTAAATGAATTAAATCTATTCCCATTAGCACAACGTAGATTGAGAGGCGACTTAATCCAGGTATTCAAAATAATCAAAGGCATAGATAATATGGACTGCAACAAATAATTCAATATCGATCAATCAAACTACACGAGAGGTAACAGCTGCAAAATCATAGGTAAATCTTTTAATTCACACGAATCCAAAAATTATTTTTTAACCGAGTCGTCAACTTATGGAATGGGCTTCCCCGTAACGTAATAGACTGTAATACCGTAGACAGCTTCAAACGTCGCCTAGATAAACACCTTGCGTCTAATCCCCGACTTTCAATGTTTACTAATGAATAATTTTTGCCCATTACAGGTGGCAAGTTAGCCAAATTTCAACTACTTTCTATCTTTCCTATAAAATTTCCTTGTGGAGTTTTCTCTACCAAATCCACAAGGTTCTGACTCCTAACTTTATAACCAGTACGGATCAGGCCGGAGGGAGTGGAGGGTGGGGGAGAGAGCCTTCTACTTTGCTATCCTTATCTACGACTATCACTGGGGAGAAACTCATTCTCCACCAGTAACCATCTAATCAGATCACCCCGTGTGGACCATAAGGTCTGTTGTGGTCTGTGATTCTATGTAACTCTCTCTCTCTCTCTCTCATATATATATATTGTATATATATTGTTTTGTAACGACTCATAATGATGACTGTTTATACAGTACAGTACAATACAGGTGGTCACATACATAACTTGCTAAACTTGCTGACGGTGTTATCAAAACAGTGATTTTTTTTTATCGTGAGAACAGGGAGCCTTCGTATAATATAGTTCAGTGATCGTCTAAATAATTAGAGATGTGCAACTCTAGCAACTGACAACATTCCAAGTGTTGTTTGCGTCACTTATATCCCGAGGCAGAATTCCCAGGTGTAACTAACCATACGGTAATGAGAAAAATGAAGTGTTGATAACATTTGTAGGTCATGTAGATATTAAGAATTAAATCAGTGTAATATTACTAAGTGTGATTTGCTCTGCTAGGCAACACGCAGAGCTATTTAGGATAATCAAATTATGATTATTAAAACTGACAGGTAATTAGAAATGCAGTGTAATAATATTGTTCATTATTGTAAGGCATCAAATATACCGAGCTCATCTTTGAAGAGTAAACACAGAACACAGTTTATTGGCAGCTAATATTTCTTTTCATGTTGGAATTTGGTTGTT
Source organism: Petrolisthes manimaculis (assembly GCA_034508575.1). Taxonomy (NCBI): domain Eukaryota; kingdom Metazoa; phylum Arthropoda; class Malacostraca; order Decapoda; family Porcellanidae; genus Petrolisthes; species Petrolisthes manimaculis. The sequence continues at coordinate 48,970 of JAWZYT010002700.1, forward strand.
GACTGGGAGGAAATGTGTGATAAACAAATGGAATAAACAATTAGGAATACAAGTGTCATGGTCAAAGTAATATAAAAACTTGTAAATCATAGAAAAAAAGAGAAAAGCCACGTTGAATTATATCATCACGAGAATATTGTCATGATCTGAAAATGATTTCCTATTTAGCTTTCACTTTGATGATCATTTATTTCCCGTGTGATAGTCCTTTATGTGTGTCAGGAAAATAGAGGCAGACACTAGTTACGCTACACAAACCATCTTCTTAGAAAGTTCATATTAATTTTAATAGACGTGCAGGGGAAAACTTCATGTGATATCAATGTAGGTGTGTGAGATATATATATATATTTCTTTGGCTAGCCTTGAGCAGTGTCGTGTCTGCCATGATATTGGTAAATGTATAGTCAACCCCCCAAAAGTCATGACAGAATTATACACATGTTTTCGCTCACCATTTTTCACTCACAGTCTAAAAGGGATTGAAACAAAATGAAAACTTATCATCACTGCTTGTTCGTGGGTGGGTGTGGAATTACACAGTGAGGATGGTATGTATGTACAGGTTCTGACATATGAAACACACACACCTGAAACGGGACTCCTCATTGACCATAGGGTAGAATGAGACGTTGTGTTGTGTAGAGGCGACGAGTCCTATTCTATGCTTGATAAAGGAGCTCGTTTGAAGTGTGTCTGTTTGATAATGTCCACAGCTGTACACACACACAAACACTAACACACACCATAGGTCAGTCAGTGAGAAGGATATTATGTTTAATCGCCAGCACTTATAGCAGATAATAACAGGTACAAAAAGGGAAAAGAATGGACAACGCTAACTGACTGTACCAGATAATTATAAGTAGTGACAACAAGCCAGCCAGGTCCAAGTTATTAACCTTGACCATGCATCAAATAGAAGATGAAGGATAATTGTCAGAGAAAGAAAGCTGGACTGCGAGGAGGGGGACTTGGTTTTGCCGTGAACCACTTAATTACAGTCAATGAAGATGAGGATGATAACACACTGGAAATATAAACGAAGGGAAATCAGGATGAGAAGTGGATGATAACACTGGGAATATAAACGAAGGGAAATCAGGATGAGAAGTGGATGATAACACTGGGAATATAAGCGAAGGGAAATCAGGGTAGTGTGTGGGGTGGGAATATAGAAGTGAGGGAAATCATGATGGTGTGTTTGGATGGATGATAACACTGGGAATATAAAAGTGCATGGCATCGAAAACCTCATATTTCAAGGCGAAGAAAAAAAAAGTCAGTGTGGGAGGTAATCGTCTCTTATTCATTTTAGCACTGTTAGGTTTGTTTCTGTAGATTCAGAAAAGTTAGCTTAGGTTAGGTTAAGTTAAGTTAGGTTACGTTACGTTACGTTATGTTATGTTATGTTAGGTTTCCATGTAGTGACTTTTTGTGTTAGGTTAGGTTAGGGTAAGTTAGGGTAGATAAGGATAGGTTAGGTAAGGTTAAGTTAGGTTAGGTTAGGTTTCCATGTAGTGACTTTTTGGGTTAGGTTAGGTTAGGATAGATAAGGATAGGTTAGGTAAGGTTTAGGGTTAGATTAGGTTATGTTCCCATGTAGTGACTTTATGGGTTAGGTTAGGTTCCCATGTAGTGACTTTTTGAGATAGTGTAATGTTGGTGGGAAAGGAAAGCGGGTGAGATATGAATGACAAACCAGAATTCAGCATCCAGACTCTCAGAGATTAGTGAGTGTGTGAATGAATGTGTAGGTGAGTAAATGAATGAATAAGTGAGTGAGTATGTGAATGAATGAGTTAGTGAGTAGGTGAGTGAATATGTGAATGAATGAGATAGTGAATGAGTGAGTGAAAAAGAGAGTGAATCTGTGAGTGAGTATGTGAATGAATGAGTTAGTGAGTAGACGAGTGAATAAGTGAGTGAGTTAGTGAGTGAATCTGTGAGTGAGTTAGTGAATGAATGAGTAAGTAAGTGAGTGTGTGAGTGAGTGAATAAGTGAGTCAGTGAGAGAGTAGACTACCCATGGGTGTGGTGGTGGGTAAGTAGTGAGTCTCCCGTTATAATAGCCAGTGGGGCATCACCACGCCCTCTCTCTCTCTCTCTCTCTCTCTCTCTCTCCAACATTTCCTTCCTTTCTATTTCCCAACCTCTCTCTCTCTCTCTCTCTCTCTCTCTCTCTCTCTCTCTCTCTCTCTCTCTCTCTCTCTCTCTCTTCCATCCTATTGGTTACTGAAGATGGTGGTATGACGACTAGACTAGACGACTGTGTGTGTGTGTGTGTGTGTGTGTGTGTGTTCGTTCCAGGGTGAGAGGGCAAGCCTAGAAATGTCAGCGCTTGAATATGTATACGTTCATTTTTTTTGTATGTGTGTGTGTGTGTGTGTGTGTGTGTGATGGAGGGGTGTGGTCAGTACTGGTATGCTTATAGTCTGTACTACTTCCTTTCAACCAACCTCACGACTCTCACATCTCTCTCTCCTCCTCCCTTGATTTCTCTCTCCTCTCTGGCCTCCTTCTCCTCCCTATAGGTTTTCTCCTTCTGTTTATGTTGCCTCCTCCTCCTCCTCCTCCTTCTCCTTCTCCTTCTCCTTCTCCTTCTCCTTCTCCTTCTCCTTCTCCTTCTCCTTCTCCTTCTCCTTCTCCTCCTCCTCTTCCTCTTCCTCTTCCTCCTCCTCCTCCTCCTCCTCCTCCTCCTCCTCCTCCTCCTCCTCCTCCTCCTCCTCCTCCTCCTCCTCCTCCTCCTCCTCCTCCTCCTCCTCCTCCTCTCATTCCTTCCACCTTCTCTTCTTCTTGCATGTCCTCCTTGTCTGTCATTTATTTATATATTAATATGTATATTTACTTCTGTTATTATATCCAGTAAATTTTCTCATCCTTCCCAAAAACCTCATAAATGTTTTAACCTTTTCATCTCTTTCCTCAATGTTACCCTCAATTATAATGCCTCTTCCTCCTCATTATATATTTCTATCTTTCCTTCACTCCTCTTTCATACCTACTGTACTTTAACCTGTCTTGTTCCATGTTAGTTACTCTTTATATCCCTGCCAACTCTCCACTTGTATCTTCTCTTCTATCATTCACAGCAGGTACACCTCTCTTTTATCATCAAGGGACCCTGTGATATAGTTAGAAAGTTGGAGGTAAATAAGTCCTTCAAATATTGCCAGTAAACACACACACACACACACCTATGAGAAAGGAGCTTGTTTCGTGGCATAGTCAGAAGGAGTCAGAAGCCACCAATTCTCATACACGATCACAGGGTCAGTAGATAGTAAATACAATGGGTGACCACTACAACCACAATTATCTACCACTATTACCATCACAATTACCCACCATTATACCACCACAACACCACCACAACTACCCACCACAACTACCCACCACAACACCACCCCAACACCATCACAACAACCCATCACAACAACCACCACAACACCACCACGAAAGAAAGTATGTGAGGTCGGGAAGGCAACAACAACAACCCCACCACCGACCACCACCACCACTATGCAATTTATGTCACATCCATTTCTCTTGTTTGTTGTTTATATCCCTCTTCCTCATAACTGGTACCACTACTACTACTCCTATTATTCCTACACACTTTCCTTCCCGCCTTCCTTCTCAGCTTTCTCAAGGTCGTCTGGTGTGTGTGTGTGTGGGTGCTTTTGTGCTTTTTTTTTTTTTCGTTAAAGGAATTCCCACTTTTTTTTCTGCCTCTCTCTCTCTCTCTTACCTTTCTTCTTTTCCGCCCCTTGCTTCAAACTATGAGGAATTCCCTTTCTTTTTTTTTACATTCCTTCAGTATTTCCTTAATTCTCTCTTCTATAATTCCTTGTTCTTTTTTTCTCCTGACTCTTACCTTCCACTCCTCACCCTATCTCATAATCTCTCTTTCAATCCCATCATCTCTTTCCTCCTCTGACTCCATTCACTCCCTCTTACATCATCCCTCCTCCCTTGCCCCTGCACCTCTCCCTCCGTCCCTCCACTTCACCCTCCTTTCCTTCCCCTTTTCCTCTCCCGCCTTTTATTCCCCTCTGTCCCACCCCTTCTCTTTCCTTCCCCTCTCCCTCTCCCTTCTCTCCTGCCCCTCTGTCTCACCCTTTCTCCCTCCTTCCCCTCTGTCTCACCCCTTCTCCCTCCTTACCATCCCCTCTCCCTCTCCTTCCTTTCCTTCCCTCCCCTCTGTCTCACCCCTTCACCCTCCTTGCCTTCCCCTCTCCCTCTCCTTCCTTTCCTTCCCTCCTTGGTGTTCACGTTTCCCAAGTCACGGTTTTTACTTTTATTTTCATTTTTCACTTATTTTTCTATATTTTACGTAAGAGTCATGATGTTGTCAAGGGGTCAAGGTTATTTAATTTGCCACCCTGACCTTGAACCTGACCTTTGGAACCTTAACCTTGACCTTGACGACGTTGCTTGTACTTGTCTCTTGGGTGTGAGTGTGGTAGAGGTGGAGGAGGTGAAATATAGACGTCTGGGAAGTCCATCAACTTATTTCCTTTTTATTTATTTATGTATTCAATTATTTATTTATATATACATTAAGGCCACACATTATAGTTCGTAGATTTGGTATTCTAACTAAACCAACTCGTGTAGGTTAATCAATGCTGAAATAAGGTGACCTCTTCCATCTCCTCTTCCATCTCCTTTTCCATCATGAAAAATTCAGTTTAGATTTCGTAAGGTAACCTGATCCAGTTTTCTTTCAACACCTTTACCAGCCTCCTTCCTGTATCTAAGTTTCTCGTGTCTAAAATTCTCCTGGCTGAAAATCTCGTGTCTAATCTTCTTTGAACTTTCTCCCCGGTGAACCAATGTGTATGATCAGTATTGGCATCCATTATGTTGTGACCCATTTCAGAGCAACACCCCTGCCTCACCTCTTCTTGCCCTCGTTGCTGTATGTCTGTCGGTCTGTCTGTCTGTCTGTCTGTCTGTTTGGTTCCGGGGTCAGTGTACCAACGATCCCATAATAACTTGTGTATTCATTAAGGAAAGATAATATACTATAGTGTGTTATAGTATAGTAGATGTGTATGGATGCAGGGGATTGGTTACTCATTCATATACAACTAATACATGTATGGAAATAGATTTGTACATCATATTATACCATAAAGAAGATTTATTTGTTCTTAGATTAGATTGAAGGATTTATTTATTAACTGTCCAACTCACTTACCAAATATTAACTACTTTAATTTCGTTGCTTTCGTATCACACTTATTTCTCCAACTAATGCCAGGAAACTTGACTTATTAAATACTTTCAATTGGTTTCCATTTTACTTGTTCTGATATTATTATTATTATTATTATTATTATTATTATTATTATTATTATTATTATTATTATTATTATTATTATATTATTATTATTATTATTATTATTATTATTAAATTTAGGCTTACCATACAGTATTTCAGAAATATTCAACTCCACCCACTCACGCTCACAAAATTACCCCCTTCCCTCCCATACATCCAACACACATACATACAAGCCAGCCCCCTCCCACACACCCCACCACACCCCACATTAATACCCCAGACCCTCCCACACCCCACCACACCCCACATTAATACCCCAGTCCCTCCCACACCCACCCACACCTCATCAACTCTCTCCTCCACCCTTTCAAATCGTACCCCAGTTTCTCCCTTCACCTCTCACACTCATTTCCTTAACTCTCTCCACCACCACACCCCCTTCATTTCATACCCAGGTCTCTTTAACACACACACACACACACACATAGATATATTCATACACACACACACACACACATACATATTCAAACACACACACATACATATCTACACATATCTTCACACACACACATTCACACATAGACGCATAATTATCTTCTCTCTCTCTCTATCTCTCTATCTCTCTCTCTCTCTCTCTCTCTCTCTCTCTCTCTCTCTCTCTCTCTCTCTCTCTCTCTCTCTCACACACACACACACACACACCTCACCTCACCTCACCTCATCCCACCCACTTCCCACCAGACTATAGAGACCTATTTTCAGACTAGTTCTTCCTTCCTTCATGACATTCCATCCATCCAACCACACACACACACACACACACACGGCCTCATTATGGATTCCTCCCCCGCTAGACATACACCTTTTTATATACACACTCCTTCCTTCACTCCTTGTTCCTCATGCACGCTCTCATTTCTGTTGTTGTTGCTGTTATTACACCGCCCCGCCGCCGCCGCCGTCGTTTATTAATAATTAGTCGTCGCCGCCGCTGCCGCCGCCGCCCCGCCGCTGCCGCCGCCGCCCCGCTGCTGTCGCCGCCGCCGCCGCCCCGCCGCAGCTGCCCCCCCGCCGCCGCCGCCCCGCCGCCCCCGCTGCTACCTACCACACACATCTTACCTACCTACCCATTCACCCACTACCCACCTACTACCTACCTACCCACATCTTTCCTACCACCCACCCACCCACCCACATCTGTTAATACTTATCTCCGCCAAATATAAAGGGCAATGTCTCTTGTATCTCTGGGGAATAGTGAAGATGAAACATTTTATCTTGGAATCGTTAAAAATTGAAAAAAAATATTGAAAAAATTAGCGTTTTTGAAAGTTTGGAAAGGTTGCAATTTTTAATATACATTGATAAAAAAAAGCGATTCATTTTAATGTTTATTGATTATTGTTATTGATTTATCGGTCTTTGTAAATCTGACCATACCCACAATAATCAATTTACAATATATTTATGTGTGTTTTTCTGTGTTCAAATCAATGACCGAGAAAAGGACCCGTTCTGATCCACTCAATAAATTGTATGTTTTGTCTATTATAAGTATTGGCTGGAATTTGTAGCTACCTCTCCCTCTCTCTCTCTCTCTCTCTCTCTCTCTCTCTCCTTATACCCGACCCGGATTGCTCATCATTGTAAAGTTAGTACACAGAGGCGAAATTGCCAAGTGTTCTAGTGGTATTGTGACCTCTCCGGACCACGCCAGTTTAGACTCTCTCATTAAAACTCCAGGGATGTTGTTGTCTGTCGGTGAAATGGGGTTGGGGGGGGGGGATGGGGGGTGAGGGGGGGCAAAAGGAGGGGGGTGGGAGGTGGGGGTCAAACGGAGGGGTGTGTGTAGGGATGTAGGGGTGTGTATTTGGGGTGTACAGGCAAACGGTTCCTCCAAAGTATGTCAGGAAACAGATTATCGACGTGTAAGAGTAATAAGTAGGGTGTGTTTTGTGGCGTGGATTGGGTGAAACTTCTGGGGTCTGATTTTATGAGTTAATTAATGTTATCTTGAAATCTTTAAACTTTAGTTCCTTTTATACCACGAGAACTCACATACATTAACATACACACACGCTGATTAACACACACACACGTACACACACAACCACCAACCAAATAACCAACCAACCAACCAACCAACCAACTCACCAACCAATCAACCAACCAACCAACCAACCAACCAACCAACCAAACCAACATAATAATAATTAAAATGTATATGTGTGAAATATAATGTTGTGTGATGTATATATATATTTTTTATTTGGGTGTGGTTGGAGCAGAGTGAGAGTTTGACCGAGATAGAAGTGTGCGAGGGTGTGTGTGTGTGTGTGTATGTGTGTGTGTATGTGTGTGTGTGTGAGCGAGGGTGTATATGTGTATGTGTGTGTACGAAGGTGTTGTGTGTTTGTGTGAGGGTGTATGTGTGTGTGTGTGTGTGTGTGTGTGTGTGTGCGTGTGTGTGTGTGTGTGGTAGGATGTATGTGTGTATGTGTGTGCGCGAGGGTGTATGTATGTATGTGTGTGCTAGGATGTATTTGTGTATGCTAGGGTGTATGTATGTATGTATGTGTGTTGTATATCTAGTTCTATAAGGGTCAATATAACGGTGTAATACAATCTACCATAATCCCTATTCATAGTTCACGGGCTCACTTCTACATACATACATACATACATACATACATACACACATACATACATTGGAGTGCCTTAATTCCTCCAAAGTATTCCAGGAAACACAAAAACATGAACAAATATAATGGTGTTCTGTTGTCTGGAAATGTTTCGAGGATTTATTTGCTCCAGATTTACCAAAAGTATATTTATTACCCCTTTTAAATTCTGCCCCCTCATCTCTCTTGATCTCTCTTCCTCTTCCCTCCTTCCCTCTTGATTTTTCTTTGGTCCTCCTTCTTGCCTCTTCATCTCTTCTTCTCTTCTCCTCTTCTTCCCCCCTGATATATCCTCTTTCTCTTCCCTCCTTCCCTCTTGATTTTTCTTTGGTCCTCCTTCCCTCTTCATCTCTTCTCTTCTTTCACTTGGTCCGTCTTCTCCTCCTCTTTCCTCTTCTCCTGTTTCTGAATCTCTCCTCTCCTCGTCCCGTATTGCTTCTTCATTTCTTCCTTCATCTCCTCCTCAGTCCCTCCTTTACCTCCTCTCTTTTCCCCTCCTTTTCCTTACTCCACCACTTCTCTGTTCCCCTTCTTTTCTCCACTCCACCTCTTCTCTTTTCCCCTCCTTTTCCCTACTCCACCTCCTCTCTCTCTGTTCCCCTTCTTTTCTCTTCTCTTCTTCACCTCTTCTCTTTTCCCCTCCTCTTCCCTACTCCACCTCCTCTCTCTCTGCTCCCCTTCTCTTCACTACTCCAGTCACCCTCCCCGTACAGTATGTGTTAAGTCAGACAGGAATGTAGGGCTACAGGGAACTCACGACTCACCCACTATTAGAACTGGTTTGGGCCTTGCCTTGCCCTGCCTTGCCCTACCCTGCCCTGCCCTGCCCTGCCCTGCCCTGCTCTGCTCTGCTCTGCTCTACAGTCTGTATTGCCCTGCCCATTTTCTGTGAATGTTCTAACTCAGACTCATTTTCCACAAGTCTCCCCTGTCGCTTCTATCAGAGTACAGAGCGAAGATCGTACAGGAGAGAGAGAGAGAGAGAGAGAGAGAGAGAGAGAGAGAGAGAGAGAGAGAGAGAGAGAGAGGATGGAAGATACTGTAATGAATGGGAAGGACGGGGTAGAGGGGAAATGATAAAAGAGAGAGACAAGGTTGACTGGAGATGTAAAAAAAGGTAAGGTAAGAAGGATGGAGGGGACACGGTGCAAGAAAATGTAGTTGTGTGATGTTGGTAGAAAATAGAGTGAGAAAATAGCCAGTCATTCAACCATATGGCCTGTGATTTAAGGATGTTGATAATGATGATGATGAATGTGTGTGTGTGTGTGTGTGTGTGTGTGTGTGTGTCTGTGTGTGTTGTTTATTGACTTCCCTGATTAATGAAACTATCACTCAGACATCGGAAATAATTATGCAATATACACACACACACACACACATAATAAACACACACACACACACACACACACACATAAAATATTGGGGCACGAACAAATTTCCCTCCCACCCAAAACTCTTCTGTTTATTCGACTTTAATAAACTCCTTCTAATATTCATTCCAAAAAAAAAAAAAGAGAGAGAAATCAATAAACTTACTGACTTTCACAAAACCATAAAAAAAATTACATCCATTCTACTAAAAAAAAAAGAGAGAAACCAAAAAATATAAGTACCAGACCACATAAAACAAATTACATCCATTCTACTAAAAAAAAAGAGAAAAAAAATATAAGTACCAGACCACATAAAAAAAAAAATTACATCCATTCTACTAAAAAAAAAAAAAAAGATAAAAATAAAATCAAAGTACTCGTGATGTCCCTCTCCATTATATTGTACACAAACCTATAATTTAGTATGTCCAGGTATAATAGAAACTGCCGTGACCTTGGTTGGTGAACTTAGTCGACCTCATGAACGAATGAACGAGCTGGTTACATTTTGGTTACCTTCTGTATGTATGTATTCTCAAGGGGTCATCAGTCTGTGGGGGGAGGGAGGAGGGGGGAGGGGGAAGTTTTGGAGCTACCGATTCCTTTAAAATTATGCTAAGAAAACACCATAAAAGTATACTGAGTGAGGCTTTTTGTTTCGTAAAATCGTTTGGAAGAGTTTGGGTGCTACTGAATCCTCCAAATTATGCTAAGAAAACACAAGACCCACATAAGAATATACTGAGGTTTTCTGTTTCGTGGCATAGTTTAAAGGAATTAGTAGATCTCCAATTTACCAATAAGAGAGTCTCCCCTTCACATGTCTCTTGTACAATTAGAGACAATGTAGGACCCTTAAGCTATGACTGAGCAATCCATCTTTATTTTATATCATATGGTGATGCCTTTCGTTGTCGTAATGGAAATGTAAAGGAGAGAAAAAAAAAAAAAAATCCTGACAAAATGAGCACTTTAAAATTTTTCAGAAAGTTGTACTCAAAATTTAAGTGCCCATTTTACCAGGATTTTTCGTCTTCTCTCCTTTACATTTCGATTACAACAACGAAAGGCGTCACCATATGATATAAAATAAAGATAGATTGCTCAGACACCAAAGTCAAGTTTTGTAACCTAGTAACTAACGTCTGGTCCCTTCCCCTTTCCCTACAGACTCCCAACAACAAGGAGGGAGAGGTCACCAGCAGCACCAGCAGCACCAGCACCACCACCACCAGGCACCAATAATAGCAATAACGGAATCAGGAATAGCAGGTTGGTCAGGTATGTTATTGATATTCATCCTGCTTACCCTTGTCTACAAGTCCAATGTCCCCTATTCTCCTACTTCCGTCTCTACTTGTTCCCTCTTCTCTTTACCTCTCTGTCCCCTCCTCTCCTTCTTCCGTATCTACTTGTTCCCTCTTCTCCTTCTTTCGTCTCTACTTGTTCCCTCTTCTCTTTACCTCTCTGTCCCCTCCCCTCCTTCTTCCGTCTCTACTTGTTCCCTCTTCTCCTTCTTCCGTCTCTACCTCTTCTTTATCTGTTCCCTCCTCTCCTTCTTACGTCTCTACTTGCCCCCTCTTATCTTTACCTCTCTGTCCCCTCCCCTCCTCCTCCCCTTTATATGTCCCCTCCTTACCCTCATCTAACTGTGTGTCATTCCCTCCCCTCCCCCCCCCTCTTCCCTTCCCTCAGGTTCTCCTCTATACTTGTCCCCCCCCCCCATCCTTGCTTCCTTCCCTCCCCCCCCCCAATCCTAGACCCCTAATTTGTATTCCTGACCCCTTGCTTTACTCCTAGCCCGTCCTTGTTCACTATTCCTCTCCTATCCCTCATTGTATTCACTATCTCCCCCCCCCTCCCCCCCTGTACACTCCGTTATCCTAACCTAACCTAACCCCCTTTTATCCCTCTGTGTGTGTGTGTGTGTGTATTAAATGTGTACTTAGATATAGGTCAGTGAGTACGTTTATTGTATCCAACTGTAATATATAAATATCTTCAAAATATATCACACAACACGCTAGCTAGACCCAGAAATAAAATATATACTTTGTTTTGGTGGCAATGTTTGGAGGAAATCGCTAGTTCTCCAGTGATCCCGTAGAAAAATGAAAAACAATCGATTTGATGATGGTCTTCCCTCTCTCTACTATAAACATTCTTACTCAGGAATCACATTAACGCTCTTCTAGGCCAAACGTAGACAGCTGAGACTGAACCAAAATAATAAGCATTCTTTGTCACGTATTTAAAGTTTTATGAATACTTGTGTGTGTGTGTGTGTGTGTGTGTGTGTGTCTGTGTGTGTGTGTGTGTGTGTGTGTGTGTGTGTGTGTGTGTGTGTGTGTGTGTGTGTGTGTGTGTGTGTGTGTGTGTGTGTGTATGATGATGATGATGGTGAGGAGGAAGAGAGAAAGAAGAGGAAAGAAAAGGTCAAGAGGAAGGGAGGTAGATCATTAGAGATGGAAGGAAGGAAGGGAGGGGCGAGGAGAGATAAGATACAGAGGAAGAGAGAATGAAATCAGTTCACTCATCAGTAGAGAGAAGCAGAAGAGATGATGGAAAGAAAAAATATATATAGCACAGAGAGACAAGACAACACGTGATATGTTAATATTTATGTATACAGTATGTACAGTCGTGATACATTTAGTTTTTAATCTGGGTGTAAAGGGAAGTTTGTTCAAGGACTATTATGTGACGCGACTGTACCGTTTGTTTATGCCGGTGACTGGTGTGTGTGTGTCTGTGTGTGTGTGTGAGGTGGGCTTATTTATGCCGGTGACTGGTGTGTGTGTGTGTGTGTGTGTGGTATGGAGTGGGTATCAGGTGACAAGGTAAGGTGTATAATGTTTATCCAGTCTTTCCCAACCTCTTATACCCACCACCACCACCACCACCACCATCACCCAACATTAATAAGTGACTCTAATCTAATTTACCACGCCCTATCATACAATCCCTACTTTTGCCTATACCTTTCTGTATTGCTAGTTTGATTTATTCTATTCTGTCGTACCTTCCTCTACCCTACCCTACCCTATACCCTACCCTACTCTACTCTACTCTACCCTACCCTACCCTACCCTACCCAGCTTTGCGTGTACCTATTTTACTCTGTTCTGTCATACCTTTCTTTACCCTACTCAATCCTACCCAACCCAACCCTACCCAACCCAACCTTCCGCTGTTCGAATCTATTCTTCTCTTTCATATACAGTACTTGTGTTTACCTACTATACCCCTACTCTACCCTACTCTACTTCCCCAACACAGTCAAAATTATTGGAATGCTCATATTTGTTATTAATGTTTCTCACTCTCTCCTTAGTAGAAATTGTCGAGGAAGGAAAGGCAAACCATTATGTTAACTTCTATCCAAAAATAATTACTGTAGTACTCGTGTGTGTGTGTGTGTGTGTGTGTGTGTTGTATGTAATTTATTAAGGTGGGTAGTATACTATTGGTACATAGGAACGCCTTGATTCCTCCAAACTATGATAGGAAACAAGACCAGATGAACAACAATAACAATGGGGTGACCTACTGTAATGTTGTTTGGAATAGTTTGGAGAATTCAGTTGCTCCCGATTTACCAACACTTTGAAGGGTTTTCCTTCATGTTCTTGTTCGTGCCATATATAGTTTACCTCATATGACCCTTAGTGTTAATTCTATAGACACTTTTTGTTTTTGTATATGGTAATAGTTGGTGATAGATATTGTTCAGTTTCCATTACTAGATAATTAATATTTAACAGCCACTGTAAGGTTTTACCCTCCATGTGCAAAGGTCTTGGTTGGTGTACAGTCATGAGCTCAAGTTTCTTCGCAGCCTTTGGCAATGTTTGGAATAATATTATCTTCCACACTGACACTGAACTAATTTAATATGTCTGTGTTCATTGTTTCTATGTTACGTGTTGATTAAATGTCACAAACACTTCACTACAGATCTGTATATAAGTTACTGGTTAAAAGTGCACTGCTAAATTAAACCATAAACAAACTGTGTGTTGTAGGTGAAGTACACGTGTGCATGGTTCAAACTTAATGTAGATATTATGTAGGTATTGGTTAAGTTGTGATGTAGATGTGGATGGTGTGTAGGTGTGATGAAAATATATTAGTGTTAATGTGCTACAGGTGTGGTGAGGATGTGATGCAAATAAATGTGGTGTGTAACTGTGATGAAAATATGTTAGTGTGAGCAGGAGTGGTGAGGATGTGGTGCAGAAGTAGTAGTGTGTACTTGTGGTGAAAAAAGTGTTGACAGGTGTGGTGAAGATGTGATGAAGATGTGTTGTGTAGCTGTGGTGTAAATAAATAAGTTTGCTTTGATGTGATACAGATGTGTTATAGGTGTAGTATAGGTGTAGTATAGGTGTGGTAGGCTATGTACACTCGTGATACATAATATCTGACCAGAGTGTGAGGAACAGAAAGCTTCGAATAGCCTGTTATTGTTCATTTCCCCAGCCAGTACACATATAGAGGCTGAGTTCGAATGCAGAGTGTGTGTGTGTGTGTGTGTGATGCCTGCCGTTCGTCTCTGGTCAGGGATTACGAGTGTACTATAATATAATATGCTACAGGTATGGTATTGTACACATAATATAATATAAGTATAGTAGTACTCACCTATATATCGAAAGGGTCCCTCCATTATTGTGTGTGTGTGTGTGTGTGGTTGCTACACTAATGCCTCAAGTGCCTCAGATCCACTCCCCTTCACTACCTAAACTGAACCACCACCACACAATACCACCTTATCCCCTATCCTGCTACCTCTGTCAGTCCCCCTCCCCCTCCTACTCCTCCTCCTCCACTACCCCTTACTCCATGCTGACTACCCCTCCTCCGCCACTACCCCTTACTCTATGCTGGCCACTCCTCCCTCCCCCTTCCTTTCCACACTGACCTCATCCCATGTCTCCCCAGCCCCGTCTCCTTCCATCCCCCCACCTTACCCCACCCCACCCTAACCCCCGCTTCTCCTTCTCGGTACCCGCTCCCTCCCCTTCCTTCTACTTGGCCCCCTCCCTTTCCTTCTTGGCTCCCCTTACCTCTCCTTCCCTTCCCTCCTCACTCCCCTGCTATTCCTACAATACCGCCCCCCTCTCCTACCTTCCTTCTTGTACCCACCTTCTCCCATTCATTCCTACCTGGTTCCTTATCCTTCCTTTCCTTTTTGACCACCTCCTCTTCATCTCCTTCCATTCCTTCCTTCCTTCATTCCTTCCTTAATCTCATAAGCGTAAATTAACAATACACTGATAATAATTCTGCCTTTCCTTTCTTTCCCATTACTATTCCCTTTTATTTCTTTCCCCTTTCTTTTCTTTGTCCTTTTTTTTAAATTTAAGTTGACTTCCTTTGCTGTCCTCGCATTGTGGGTGAGGAGAGAACCTTCACATTTGCTGTAGTTTTCCCTCACTATGAGAGCAACAACCTGGCAGCCTGGTAACTTCATTCATCACACCATCCCACTGAAGACCTTTGACGAATTACTTTACCCTATTGTTATGCTCCTACGCTACATCTCCCTCCCTTCCTCTATCCTCGTAGTCTGTCCTCAACTCCCTCCCCCCTCCTCCTACTCTTACCCTTCCTTTATTCCTTGTGTCATCTCCAACCTAACCCTCCTCCTAATCATCTCCCTTCACCTCCCGTTGTCTGCTCTCCTCACCCTTCCATCTCTTCAGTATTCCTGCATCTTCCCCTCACCGTCCGTGTGTACTGTATTCTCTTCATTTCATGCATCTTCAAATCTTCTTCCAACATTACCTGATCTTCCTTCTTGCTCTTTAGTACGTCTCCCACCATGCACCTCCTCTGCCATTGTTATTGATGAGGGGTTGGTGTGTCTGTAGTCTGATAGGGGGTCGCCCACATACAACAAACAACTTCTCTCGTCCCACCACCACCACATCCCCCCCATCACCTTCCAACAGCAGCTAGTAGTAATGTTTCGTTGGCGTGTAGTCGATCATTTCTCACCATTACCATCATTCATAAAGGAGGTAGGAGGTATTCGGGTCTATTAGTTTGGTGGACATAATAATAATTTGTTTAGGGGCGAACTGGAGAGCAATTGATTCCTCCAAAATGTGCTATAAAACAGACACCTTCAGTATACCTATAGTAAGTTTTGTTTTACTGCATTGTTTTGACGACTACACTTATTATGTAAGTCTGGGGTAGGTCAGGTTAGGTTAGAATTGGTTAGTTAGGTTAGGTTAGGTTGATTAAGGTTAGATTAGGTTGATTAAGGTTAGGTTAGGTTAGATTAGGTTGATTAAGGTTAGATTAGGTTAGGTTAATTAAGGTTAGGTTAGGTTAGATTAGGTTGATTAAGGTTAGATTAGGTTAGTTTGATTAAGGTTAGGTTAGGTTAGGTTGATTAAGGTTAGATTAGGTTAAGTTGATTAAGGTTAGGTTAGGTTAGGTTGATTAAGGTTATATTAGGTTAGTTTGATTAAGGTTAGGTTAGGTTGATTAAGGTTAGATTAGGTTGATTAAGGTTAGATTAGGTTGATTAAGGTTAGATTAGGTTGATTAAGGTTAGGTTAGGTTAGATTAGGTTGATTAAGGTTAGATTAGGTTAGTTTGATTAAGGTTAGGTTAGGTTAGATTAGGTTGATTAAGGTTAGGTCTAGTTTGTGTCAGATCAGCTTGGTTCTCCTTTACTCCCCCCTCTCCCCCTTTCATGACACTGCGCCCCCCCTCCCCTTCCCCCCCCTCATCACAATGCCCCCTCCCCCCTTCAGGTAAGATATTTAGAGCGAGGATCACCGGGAAGGATGAAGGAGGAATACTAAAGGAAGGACAGTTATACTAACCTCGTTATCCTCTCTCACCCAGTACACACACACACACACACACACACATACACATTCCCCTTGGCATATCTCCTCCCCCCCCCCCCACACACACCACACACATCTCCATACGCATATCTCTCTCTCTCTCTCTCTCTCTCTCTCTCTCCTCTCTCTCTCTCTCTCTCTCTCTCTCTCTCTCTCTCTCTCTCTCTCTCTCTACACATACATACACACACAGGAAAATAAATATATAATAACTCCGTAAAGGTCACCACCACCACCACCTCCATCCCTCCAACCAAGAAGGGCATATGTGTGTTGTTGTTACTCATTATACCTTCACCTCCTCAGCACCCATCACCATCACCATCACCACACCCTTCCTGTCTATTATACCGTACTGTAGGCCTCTCTCTCTCTCTCTCTCTCTCTCTCTCTCTCTCTCTCTCTCTCTCTCTCTCTCTCTCTCTCTCTCTCTCTCTCTCTCTCTCTCTCTCTCTCTCTCTCAAATTCCTTTCCTACCTACCTACCTACCTTTCTTCCTTCCTTCTCTATCGATATTATTACCTGTCATCCTACCTTATTCCCCTTCTCATTTTACCTGTCAGCTTCCTCCCTCACCTTCTCTACCTCTCACCCCTTACCTCTCTCTCACCCCTCCACCAACACCAGGTCTCTGAGACCTGGCGAGCTAGACTAGAGGGGGCTCCGGCCCCTGCTCTGCCCCGATATAGGGGAGAGAGGGTTTACCATGCTAGGAAGGTCGCCAGTGAGAGACCAGACTTAATAGTTCCCTTCTTTCAGTTCTTCAACTGTCCCTCTTTTCATTTTATTTCCTTCCTGCTTGCTGTCACACCTCTCTATCACATTTTTCTGGCGCTATAGGACCTCGATGTTGCGGCGCCTAATATCCATCTAATGTATCAAATGTACCACCATCACCACCACCACCACCACTACCACTATATATTGTATATGACATTGTGTATATATATTGTTGTATTGTTATTTTTACACCACCCCACCCCGAAGGGGGGCGGTGTATTGTTTTCGGTGCCGGATATTTATTTATTTATTTATTTATCTGTTCGTGTGTTTGTTTATGGTCTAGCGTCCACAGGTTTAGCCGTATGATGTTTATTTTTTTCTATTGATAGATATTCATCATAAAACAAAATGATTAACTTTTCGGCAAAATCGGTCGAAGGTCACGGTAAAAAAAAGATAAAGATAGCAAAGGGCGAGTGGTCACGGAAATGATCTTTATTAAGGGGCGGTGTTGGCATCGAATGATGTCTTGTTGTATTTGTGTATAGTGTTGTATCGTTATTTTATTTGTGAACCCTGCATGTGAAAATGTGATTATTAATACTTCAAACTCGATTACTTGTACAGTTAATTAAGGAGAGAACAACATCATCTTGGTATATTGGAGGCATATTATTGAATCCTCCAAACTGTATAACCAAACTATTTTGAAGGAATCAGTAGCCTTCCAATTTTGCCTAAATGACGATTTTTCCTCTTAAAGTTTTGTTTTGTATGTCTTAAAATTCCAACTCTGTACAAAAACACATCACTTGTAAACTCATCAGAACCAGTCACTCCCTCCCTGTCCTTCTAATTCCTTGTTGTCCCATCTTGCTATTTATCACCTTCTCCCTGTCCTGTCCTTCGTTCTAATTCCTTGGTGCTTGTTGTCCAATCTTGCTATCACCTTTTCCATGTCCTTCTCTTCCTTCTAATTCCTTGGTGCTTGTTGTCCCATCTTTCTATCTATCACCTTCTCCCTTATTCTACAGGGTCTTCCAAGCCTAGGGCGGTCGTCTTTCATCTTCACTTCACCCTTCCCTATATAAATAAACACAACTTGTTCTTTACTTACGACAAACATTCCTCGTCCTCAAATCTGTATACGGAAACTTTTCATTACCATCCATTCCCCTATTGATGTTAAAAATACAACTCGTTCCTTACGTAGCACAAACAGACGATTCGACACACACACACACACACACACACATTCACACATTCACACACACACACATTCACACACACACACACACACATTCACACACACACACACACACACACACACACACACACACACACACACACACACACACACACACCTATTGGTCATTGATCTAATATTACATGCATGCCTTCGAGTGGCCTTCCGTTATGCCATGGTGGTAGTCTCAGCATTATAAGCTATAGACGTCACAAGGCGGGGCTGACTGGCTGGCTACTGGGTCATTTATGATACTACATACAGTATCGGCAATAAAAGATGCTAACTGCCACCGACATGGAAGGGAAGATGTGTCACAACTGAAGTTAACAATACAAACAACCTTAGTATCTGTTAAACGTATTTTCACCGTAAGTCTGGCAGAGGGCGGTATCTTAACAACCTATTACTGCCGAGCAATGGGCTGACAGATTTCAAAATTTACTAGTTACTGTATGTCTGCCTGGGTGGAATCAGTGCACTCACTATTTTTGTGTCCAGATTGTTTTCAAACTGAATCTTTACCTCGTGATTCTGGTGGCCCTTAGATTTAACCTAGTGCATTACCATAGGTGCTACAACAACTAGCAAGGAGGAAAGGGCCCGTATTTTGGCACTAAGGGAAGGAAAAGTGACAATTAAAGAAATATACAGGCGAACCGTCAGGCTTACCATAGCCATAATGTGTATCCTTCTTGCTGACTGGAGAGATTCTATTTTGAAACTAATATTAGCTAGGTGCCGTCCCGCCGCCCCTTCACCGCCGCCGCCACCGCCGCCACCGCCGCCGCCGTCGTTTTTTAATAATTAGTTTTTTTGTTTTTTTGTTTAATATTATATATTTATTTTTAAATATATATATATATATTTTTTGTTATTTTTTGTTGTTATTAATTTTCTTTTTATTATTATTTTTTTATTTATTATTTTTTTTTCGTCGTCGTCGCCGCCGCCGCCGCCACCACCACCGCCGCCACCGTCGCCGCCATCGTTTTTTAATAAGTATTATTTTTTTTAAGTATTATTATTATTTTATCTTATTATTTTATCTTATTTCTATGGTTATAATATGGGGTACAAATGGACTAGGACGAGTAAATAAATCCATAGGATGACCAGCAGGTTCTCGTTCTGTCTGTTTTGGTCTGGTAACTATAGGCTTAGTTGGCCAATATTTCCCTGACAAAAGTCCCTACATAACGCCAAAGGTGTACAATACTTCACTGATGTATGACATTGTATGTATGTATGTATAGTCATCAGGAGCGAGGAAGGTCAACAGGATGTCCGGTGACATCAGCACAAACTGAATGACTCTAATTTACGGATGGACGGGTGTAAAAAAAATTGTCATCCTTCCCTGATCTCTCCCATCCTCCCTCCCTGATCTCTCCCATCCTCCCTCCCTGATCTCTCCCATCCTCCCTCCCTGCTGTTTATCCCATGATTCCCATCCTCCCTCCCGCCCTGTTTATTAAATGCATACGTTTCCTTCATCAGACACTCACCCTCCCATACACCCCTTCCGTTGGTCCATATCTACTTTAGTATACACCCTCCTTTCATAGCCCACCCTCTCTTCCTGTCTCTGATGAGTATATAACAGTGGTAGATGGAATACTGCAACCATCATTCTCCTCACAGCCAGGTTCTACTACAGTCCAGGTGACTTTCCATACCAGCTATTATAGTGATACCACATTTATTATTCACAAATTTTATTTCACCCTCCATCTTCAAAATCTACATGCTAAGAATACACCATTAAATAATTTCTTGGTGTTACATATAAAATTCCATACAAGACCTGTATTAAATTTGATTTTGGACAAAGAAGAAAATGTTTGAAAACCAGGTTCTCACAAATATTTGATGTACAATACGATCGGCCCAACATAGTAGTAATATTGTATTTTCTACCAATCCTGCTGTAGAATAACTGTGTCTACCACCTTTGGTATTCCCTTCTGTACCACTCACCTGCCAGCAGAAGGTCACATTTCAGAACAAGCAGTATGATAGTTAAGATACGGTACAGAAAACAGAACGGTACGGTTGGAAAAAAATTAATCGAATTGGTATGTTATGAAAGGAAGTAAATAATACGGCACGAAATTGCGGTACGATTTTTTTTTTATAATATGAATTGCGATATTCCAATCGAACCTTAACTTACTTCATGTTTTTCTTGGAATCGTTGTCTGCCTTTCCCAGAACGAGTTGCCAGCATGATGAAGACGGCACTGTATGTCCTGGTGACGGTGACACTGACAGTGGTTGTGACGGCTAAGCCAGGTAACAAGTGTGCTGCTCAGGAGGCCAAGACCCATGCTGCCATCGTAGGTACCATGACTAACCTCAGTAAGTATAATAATAATGTTGTGTATCCTTGTCAACACTCTGTCTGTTTCTAGGCTTGTCATTTTGTCGCCCTTTAGCGTCTGTGATGTTTATTGACATTAATCAATGTCCATTTCAACCTCATCATATATTATCGTGTTTTCATCTTTCTATCAGTGCACAATACACATATAGTAAATGCTTCACCATACAGATAAATGTCCGCCATTCTGGCTCTTTTATAAAATAATTAATAACAAATGTGTGTGTATCAGGACCATTATTTCTACAGTTTATAGGCTACACATCATATGGGTAGTAATATAATTTAATATTATAATAATACCGATGTAAAGGAAATGTCTAAACAACTTCATTCTGATGACAAGTTACCATATAATTTTCCCCTTCAATATCATCATGCAACTTTATTTATTTATTTTATTTGTTTTGTATGTTTCTGAGGCATTGGCTCTTGGCCCAGGAAGGAAAACAAAAGGCGAAAGGTTAGGATAGACTGACAGACCAAAGCCTCGGGGACAAGGGACTCTACTGATATTAAATTGTTCTCTGCCTTTGAAACTACAATTGAAATACTTTACCAGTTCTTCCCCCAACAAGTGCATCCATTACAAAGTCACTTTATCAACTCTTAACCGGGGTCTAATGGTTAATGGGTAGAAAGCCTGTCCCCTATTCCTGCACCCCCCTAACCCCACGAAGCCTGTCCCCATACCCCTGCACTCCCCAACCCTGTCCCCCTATTCCCACACCCCATTAACACTCTACGTCTACAACAATCCAGACAACACTTCAATCCCTTTCTCTCTAAAGTTACTGGACTAGACTAGGCAACTCTCTATACTGTCGTGGTTTACCAAGAACTATCAGTGTCGTATTGGTTTTAACATTCACATCATCCACACTCGAAGCATTATAATTATTTATCTCGTATACAAAGAAATATATTATATGCATTATCAGCCGAATATCTACTCGAGAACGAGACATATAAAAAGAGGTAAATATAGCTGTATGTATGTATAAAAAAACCATGCAGTGAATATGATGACATGAGGCAAGTAGACAAGTATACACAGTGCCTCCACTTGTTATAGTATTACCCTAATAGTTATTCACATTTATATCTCCAGCAAGATATTTGTGCGAGGTGACGGAGAGTTCCTGCGTGGAAAAGACTTTTCCTTGCCTTGCCTCCGTGAATAAGATAAATGAAAATGTTGATCAGACCGCCAAGGAGGATATTGAGGATATGAAGGAACGAGTTGGGGCGTGTGTCACCGAACTAGGCTTCACTAACATCAACATGGACGCCTTCCCTGACTATCAAGACCCCAAAGAAGGTCAGCTACTGCATTGTTGGTCTTTAGACTGTTGGAGCAAATTGATATTCTTGAGAACTCACAAATCACTTGATTAACTATGTAATCGCTCATATTTGTTGGTTGATAAATCTTACTCAGTATAAGTATAGCCTATAGTATACACATATACACGAATAAGTTCCCGAAGCCGTCACGAAGAAGCGAACTAATAAAAATCAGGTACCTGGGAGCTGAATTTCATATTTTTATCTGTTGCTACGACCTTCTATTATACTGTAGATGGTACTGTGGTGAATCTGTGGTGTACGGTATCACAAATGTTCCCGTGGCACAACTACAACATACCCGCGCGGCACTTATCCAATATAAATGTTTTGAAGTAAGTGTATAAGATTTTGTATGTCTTCGATAATCAGTGCCAAGATACAATGACGATTCACCAGCAATGTTTCTGAGGTGATGGTATGGTCGTCGAAAGGTCGGGGATGTATCGTAACATTTATATTATTCCTATTCGTAGCGGCGTTGGGAGCTTATTCGCGAATGTGTAAACCTAGCTTAAGATTAGGTTTGGCTTATACAGGTATTACAGTAGGTATACAATTATCTAGGACACATTATATAAGTACCAAAACTTTGAATTGTATTATGTTAGTTTTTATAAGTTTATTTTAAAATCTGTTGAATTAATAATAATAATAATAATAATAATAATAATAATAATAATAAGGATGTGTTGATGTAACAACACAGACTGCCTTAGTGACCAACAACATGAGTCAATAGGAATAAAATCCTAAATCTTCTTTTTGGGTGTTGGTAATGTCCATAAACATATTTTTTATGTTATTATATTATGACTTATAATAATTCAATCTGCAATCTTTATATATTGTAGGCCTGATATTGTCAACTTTGTATTGTGTGCATGTGGTGGGTGATATTCGACATTTTATATCACTAAGTAAGTTGTGTTATCGACAGAGGCCAACAGCGACTGTCCTGACGACTTACCCACGATTTGGAAGAACATGAACACGAGTTGGGACCAACTCGTGCCTATCCTGGCGTGCAAAATGAGAAATAAAGGACGTGTAAGTTTTGAATACTTGTTATATTCCAACTATTGTACTTACACAAACGCACACCTACTTACTTACTTCATGCATACATGTTGAACTATCATCCTCATCTCCCTTCACTGATCCACTTGGTAAACAAACCTTCATCCTTTCTATCCTCAATGACCTATAGAGCAGTTAATTCAGTAATCAGTACCCTACCCATATTCCAGACCACCTTGGAGACCAATCCAATATCCTTGACTTATTCCTAACTTATCATCCTTCTGTTTATACTGTTTAACTTATCTCTCCATTGGGTTCCTCCGATCACAATCGTATTTCTGTATCCTGTCCTATCGCTCCCGTAAAACCTGTGGCCCTACATGAATACTGTATATGTAAAGTAATGTTCAAAGATCACGTAATTAATAGATAAATCAAGTCTGGGATGAATTAGTAGAGGATTAAGGACTACAATTATTTGGTGCAATTAATTAGTGATAATCCGCTGCACGAGTAGGAAATAAAATGAAGAATAGACATATGGGATGTAGTGCATTCGGAAAATATTACAGTATCATGATGAACAACTTACCTCTCTTCTTAAGGGAGTCGTTTGTTATGGGTAAATAATTTTTAGAAAGTCCCAAGATTGAAAAGATAAGATTATGCAACATTTTAGTCAAATGATTAAGAATCCTGAACTCATGATGTCCATCAGACTGTGGCAACACCAGGAAGCTTATTATAAAATCTATGTGTTCTTCTTGTTAGATAATTGTCAGTAAAGCACATTTCTTTCTTTGCCTTTCAGCTGGTAGCCTTCTCAAAGTGTATAAATGGCGTCACAAACCAGTAGAAACTATATACTCCTTGGGGCCATCCGTATGCAAGAACGTTGATGGTACTGGTACGATGACTCCATAGACACACTACAGAACCATCGTACTGATACTACACCATAGTCAAAACCAAGAGAATATTCTTGCGTACGATGGTGTGGTGGGCTACTTGTACGATGACTCCATATAGACACACTACAGAGACAACGTACTACAAATGGACACTAAAGGGCTACGGATGGACACTAAGGGCTACTGATGGACACTAAGGGCTACGGATGGACACTAAGGGCTAAGGACACCTGAAGTACCACACAGGATAACGGCCATGACACTTATATACCAATGAATATCACATTGTAATTCTTTGCAGATATTTT
The DNA here is from genome assembly GCA_034508575.1 of Petrolisthes manimaculis. Taxonomy (NCBI): domain Eukaryota; kingdom Metazoa; phylum Arthropoda; class Malacostraca; order Decapoda; family Porcellanidae; genus Petrolisthes; species Petrolisthes manimaculis. The sequence continues at coordinate 73,133 of JAWZYT010002700.1, forward strand.
CTTCCCATACTTTACTTTTCGTTTGCTAAGTCTTGATAGTTATCTTATTTACTCTGTTCAGTACTTTTATTAATTGTCTACTAAAGAAACACATTCTTTCCGTGTCTTTTCTGTGGATGAAGATTCGATTGCATTTCCGGTAAGTTAAGACATTACACATTACAGCTCTCAGTTATTAAACTTATTAAATGAAAGTACGAGACGAGACATCAGCCTGAGAGTGCATCCTGCTTCTACACACTTTTATGTTGGGGCTAAGGGCAGATATTACAGTTTCAAGTTCAGCCTCTTGTCAATATCAAGGATGCTGCTTAGGCTTTTACAGTTTACACATGTTTACTTTCCTCTTTCAAATAAAGTACACAGCAAAATCTTCCTGATTTACCCCCTCCATGTTTAGGCTACCATAAAATGGAACATTCAAGGTTGCAAAACAAATGGCATGTTATTTACAATTGACATTGTTTACTGCTAAAACAAGCATTTGGTTTATTTCTATTAAATTGTTGGTATATTTTAAAACTAGTCTTAATGATGAAATAATGAAACCGTAATAGAAAGCATTGTATCTTCACTGTATTTTGCATTGGTAACATTGACCAGTGAGGCAGTGACCATCCATAAACATCACCATTGTTGAATTCGGTCGTGTTGTGTTTCGCCTATAAAAACTTTATTTTCTGTATGCGAAAGATTCTTTAATCATATTTATTGTTCATAATTTATGGTATTTTTTTAATAGATTTTCATAAACGTATTACATGTTTTTAACTTACTATTGTTGATGACACACCGACCTTCGAACCCAAAACATGAGAAGACGTAATGGGAGTCATGGGACCTTCAGAATACTCGAGTTTCACCGGTTTTATCATCATGAAAAATGAGGACTGTTAGTGTTATTGTAAGACAGTGTAGTGTATAATATCTAGTGTCAAGTGTGAAACTGTGAGGACTAAAGACACGACACGAGCTGCAATGGTTCTGAGTGAACTATTCAATTTGGTACGGTAAATATTGAAAGAATTACCGTTATTGTGTAACTTACGGTTTGTCTAACTTACCTTAAATACCCACTAATTTAGACCATTCTAAGACTATTTTCTTCTATGGTATTTCATCTGCAAATGCATCATTTACAAGATAGTGCATTTTCAAATTAGCCTGACCTTACCTTACCTAACCTATAGACTGCATCAGACTACCCGTACCTGTACCTGTATTTATTGAAAGAATTACCGTTTTGTAGCAGTATTGCCAGATCAGGCTAGGTCATTTACTGTACTTTTTCACGGTTATTTCCCGGTAGTTTGCCCAGGTTAGGTCCTGGTAGTCTGATGTGGTTTAGGTTAGGTCAGGTAAGGTCAGGCTAAATTCAAAATGCCCCATTTGAATACCCCCTATCTTGCGGAGGAAATGCCATAGAAGAAAATAGTCTTAGAAAGGTGTAAATAAGTGGGTAATGAAGGTAGAAAAACCTACCGGAATCTTACCTGGGCTAACTACCGGAATATAACTGGTAAAGTAGCCGACATGAAATGACCGTGGCAAAGTACTGGGACCTAGCTGTATCTGGCAACACTGCTACAAAACGATAATTCTTTCAATAAATATCTTCAATTTCAAGGAAGAGGGATTTTCCGTTGTTATTGATAAAGTAACGGAAGACTCCATTACAATTGGAATTTGGAACAAAGGTCCACACCAGAGACAAGTTTAAGTTAAGAAGTGGAACATGGTATACAAGGCAGCAACCATGGCTAATACTAAGACCTATACTCTGTTTAATAGCAAGAAGTTATGTTCAGTGGGGGAGAGGAAAGTTTAGAGAAATTCTGAGTTGTCATCGTGGTGTGAAGCAAAAGGATGTGAAGAAGACGTATACTGTACAAGGTAAGTTTCTGTGTGTTTGCATTCTATTGTTACAATATGTAAATTCCTTCCTTCCTTTAAACCCAATTGTAAATCATGCCAGAAGTACTGTACCTCACGTACCGTACTACAAATTACACTATGTTACCAGAATTGAATTGGCTTAACCCTTAAAGACCTATCAACACCTTAAGGCGTTAATAGAAATTTTGGCCTTAAAACCGATTAACGCCTTTATTTAACAGCCCATAAATAACTGCTATGGGCTACATATAACCACAGCAGTGGTACTAAAGGAAAGCTGTAGCCTTGGACTATTGTAATTGATCGTGATGTAGGTGGTGTAGGTGGGTGTGGCCAAAGTACATCCACACCCACATTGTGTTATCTGCAGCCAATAACATCACACATGGCCTGTCATACACTCCCTCTCCCTGCCTCCCCTAGCCTCTCTCTGCCTCCCATAACTCTTATAGCCATTGGACATTAGTATAACACACTTTCAAACACTGTACATGCATGCATTAGTGTTATCACAGGTATGCACAGTTGTATGCAAAAATGACTTGTATGTTGCCTTTTCTGTTTATTTCAGTGCATTTATATACTGGTTTTACATACACAAACATGCATGCACACATCGAGGTACACATACTCATGTATCTACGCATTATACACATGTGTAACACATGCGTATGCCTTCGTATGTTATTTGGGGGGGTAACTGGGTATAATCCTGCGTACCGGGAGTAACTGTATTTATACATATTTCGCTTATAATGCAATACTTTTATGGTTAACTTGTAGTTTTAATATGTGTTGTATTTGCGGTTGTGGGTGAAGGCTGTCGTAATGAATTGCGGTTGTTATGGGTTAAGGGAGATTTTGGAAGTATAAATGAATTCCAGAATATACCAGGTCTGGCTCACTCCTGGGGTCACTACTTGTAAGGGTAAGACGCGGCCAGGTAGATCAGTATACAGTACAGGTAGGCCGTGTCTATTTTCGGTCTACTGTGTTATGCTTGGCAAAGCCGTCGTGCGGAGATGGAGTTTAATAAGTGAGATAAGGCAGGTAGAAACACGAGTAAAGGGTTTAGAAAGGTAGAGGCCAGAGTAAAGGGTTGGATTTAATACACACTTTAATCCTTTGTACTGTATAGTCCATGGTGGAGGAAACTTAGGTGAAAGTGGTGGAATTTGTATATCGATGTTGATTGATGCTAAATTTCTATTAATTGAATAAGGATATTTATTTACTTTCAAAGTATTTCATTTAGTGTATATGAGTTTTATCAATGTGTGTTGTGATAAAACAAAAAACTCGGAATTTTAATCATTCAAATGAAATTAAGCTTCTTCACTGTATTGTTATAATTATGAAATAATCTTATACAGCACTGTAATATACAATATTACCTTCACTATTTCTTACCACAAGTCCTTGTTAAATTTAGTCGAGATAAAAAATACCAAGTATGGGTAATAAAAAGAGTAAACTTCTTTATTTTCATATAATTCTATTGTTAACTTTACATTATAGCCTAAGAGAATTAAGAACACCTTCCCTAATAGCTACAGTTACTTTGAATTAATCTTGGTGTACCCTAGATACCTATAATATACAGGTTCTCTTGGTGGGAACAACTCAACTTTTATAATAACATACATTATAATCACTCAGTACAATATAGTTAGTGTGTAAATCAAATATCTTTATAAATATACATATTTAATTTTATATTAATGTGTTTTCATATATACTACAGTGTACTGTATATAAATTTTTATAGTTTTGTATACCATATAATTAATTTTTTGGTGATATAATGATATTCAAGAACTTTATACTCAACAAGGGAATTAAATCAATGATGTACAAGGACAGAGCAAATCTTAAAAGTGTGGAAGCTTTAAGGGAAAATTCTTTTGTTGGTGTAGCTTGTTGGAAGGTCTACGATTCCCTCAAACTAAGTCACAAAATAGATCCCTCATTAAAGTAACATTAAGGTCGTCGTGTCTCGTGGGATAGTTTGGAGGAAACCGAGACCTTCCAATTCACCAACAAGAGAATCTCCCCTTAAACAATAGGAGGTACTGTACTTGACAGAACTCCAACATCCTTTCACTACTTAACCAGTCATGAAGACAAGAATTTAACAGTAATCTTTCAAACTTAAAAATTTTGTAATGGAAAGCTTTATTGAACTCTCAAAGAATAGTTGACATATCTGATTTATTTATTATAAGCATACATTCTTGTGAGACAAGTGATTTATTGACATCAAAGGGTTAAATCATTTTAATTTACATATAAACATCTGCTTACGTACAGTATATAAAAATTATGGCTGGATTAAAACCAGATAATTTAAGAAGAGACTCTCTTGTTGGTAAACTGGAGGGCTACTGATGCCATGAAACATCCCCCATTAGCAATGTTGAAGTTGTCTGTTTTTCAACATATTTTGGAGGAATCATTAGCCCTCCAATTCAAGGACACTATACTCTCCCTTTATTGTGCCACAGAGAAACAAACCTCTGTTGTTGTCCACCGGTAAAATATTGCTTAGTTTTTCTCAAAGTTCTCCATTACAATATGTATAGTGAATGTGCTCTCACTTGTCTCTCTACTGACTCTTCCTTACAAACACCAGTAAACTATTGATCAGTTTTTCTAAAAGTTCTCCATTACAGTATATAGTGAATGAGCTATCACTTGTCTCTCTATTGACTCAAATACACCATCTATATATTTTGTTTTTGCCTATTCCTTCCCAGCTTGCCAAAAGCCTGTATCATCAGGATTAAGGTGGTAGTACAGTACACTGTTGGTAAATCTGGAGCAAATGATTCATACAAACTTTTCCAAGAAACAGGCCACCATTAATTTTGTTATTGTGGTCCTGTTTCCTGGCATAGCCTACTTAGGAGGAATCAAGGTGCTCCAATGTACCAAAATTTTGTATACTATGCCCTTAAAATGTGACTCATAATTATTGTATTTTTCTTTATACTGTTAAGTGTAATTAATAATGTGTATTTCATTTCTGGCCTACAATGGGAGAAGGAAGTTGGTCGGGGCAATTGACAGTATCCAAGAGTTTAATTAATAAGTACCTTCGTATATGCATTCTTATGGTCAGATGTCACTCATAAAACCATGTACAGTATTTGTATACAAGGATGCTCTGTACAGTACTGTACTGTACATGTATATAGATAGGTTATTTAACACAAGTTGAAAATATTAGATATTTCCCCTTGTCCATTGTTCTGTAGATAAGTAAATATATAACAGAAAAGCAAATTAATAATCATGATAAAAATAACCTGCTTAATACAATAATTACAGTATATCATAAACATATACCTCTGTTAACAACCAGAAATATACAAAGTTATTTGTCTGAATAAGGCATTTTGGGTTACCGGTACAATGGACCATATATAAGATTAATAAAGTCATTGTCTAACGGTCTAACGCATGACTTCTATATTCTTACACATTGTCCATTATTAGTAGGAGGGATATAAGGCTCTTATGAGTTGATTGGCAGCTTTTAATTCTCCCAAATGTGCTACAAAACAGATGCCATACTCATTTACTAAGGCATTTTGTTTTTTTATATAGTCTAGACTCTAGAGGAATTAGTAGCTCTCCAATTCACTGACATATCCTCAGCCCTTTTTTGTCACTGAGAAATACAAAAGTAGTGCTTGAAAAAGGATGAAGAGCTGACAGAGGCTACATGTAGAACTGGTAGACTAAAATGCTGTCTAAGGTTTGTGACTAATACAGGTTTGGAGAATGTGATGCAGCTCGAGGCACTTGAGGTTCTTTATACATTAATGCCAATTTAGAATTTTTGCTATACCTTGGAGTGTAAATATCTGATACAGTATTGGTAAGGACTCTTTGGGAGGTGAGAATGTACATTGATGGATTTCATACATATAAACTCTATTACCATCAGTTCTAAGGCTCCAAAAAAGTACAAACTGTACTAAAAACATCAAAAATTTACAATAGAAAAACCACTAAAATGGCAAACATATTGTATAAGGGTTACGAGGGAGATGAACACCACTAATGCAGGTTTCTTCTCCTCTTCTAAGGATTACGCTTGAGAACAGATCCTGAGAAGGAGGAGTGCGGGTGAGAATCCTTCCAGTCACGGTAAAGGTAGAAAGAGCCAATAGCATAGGTTATCATGTTGAACACACCAAACACCTGTAATAATAAACTTGATAAGTAATGGAGTGCAGCAGCAGATACACACAAACACACAGGCAGGAGAATTTGTGGTAAAGTTACAAAAGTAACATTGTAGGGGAAATAAAAGTTATATTTGTCCTCCCCCTCCAGCCATTAAACAATTCTTAACATTTATGAGTCACATGCAAGGAAAGTCATGGGTTTACCAATGGTGTGTGAGAGAGAGTACATGTGTGTGTGTGTGTGTGTGATCATACAGGTGAACATGTGTTGGAGAGAGAATATGAGTGCTCTCACACACACACACACACACACACACACACACACACACACACACACATAGTCTTTCTCTTTCTCACTCACACACTGGCTTCTATCTGTGGAGAGAGACATGATTCAATATCCCAGACAGTACAATCACAAAGATAATATTTCCTGTTCCTTTCTTTGTATGATCAATAAGGACAAGGAGACATCATCTCGATGACTTCTATGTGCTGACATGTCCATCGTCTGTTGACATGAGTCCATTGTCCCACGTCGTGTTCAGCTTAGACAGAGATTCTCTCGTTGGTGAATTGGAAGGTCTGTGATTTATCCAAACTATGCCATGAAACAAACAACCCTAATATTACTTTACTGAGGGATCGATTTCATGGCATTGTTTGGAGGAATCGGTAACCCATCAATTTATCCATGAGAATCTCCTTAAAGTCATATGGAAGAACATCAGTGGTGTTGACAATGGCTTGGTACCAGTATGATGACTCCATAGACAAACAACAAAATAATCATACCGGTACCACGTCATCGTCCAAGTCAACACCGTCAATGTTCTTGCATACAGCTCTTAGTGTCCTACATTTGGACCCATCGTGCCCCATCACCATACATTGTATCATTGTTGTGAGTATGTCAAACTTACATTGTTCACTGATGTGTATGCTACTACCTGTATTATGATTCCTGTATTGTCTTAATTGTTCACGTAAACTCGCAGTCAACAATCCCTAACCCACCTGAGTCGAAGCCCGAGATCTGAAGTAGGTGGTTTCTAGATGACAGCCCACCCAAAGCCTCCATTAGTTTGAAATGTGTGTGGCCTCATGATGGTTTGGGTGGGCTTTCGTCCAGAAACTGCCTGCTCCAGATCTCGGACTTCAACTCAGGTAGGCGAGGGATTGTGGATTACAAGAGTATAATGAGTGAGTATTTCCTATAGGCCTATACTACAGTATATAGCAAATAAGTTTTATTTCCATTGTAAGTTAAGCATTTCTTTAAGATTATCAGTACTGACTTTGATTTCATGGAGAAAAACTCACTCTGATCCCTGTGTTTTTGTCATTTCTTATCATTTGTACTTTTGTCCAAATACCAAATTACTGTTGAAGGGTTAAATCTTAATTTAGTACTGACCATTTGGGTCCTGTAAGGGTGAGTGGTTAGAAAGGATGAGATGGAGGGAGGCAGCTACTAGAGAGGAGGGATGGGAAAGCAGGAGTATAATAAGATGGGGATGGAGTTGAAGTTCCCTTTCTTTACAGGTGCACTAAACCACTCAAATATAATGAAGTGCACACTACTTTCACATTTCACAGGTTAATCTTAATGCATTATTAATTCCCTATGTTATTGCATTGTACCTAATTACAAAGCATGGGATATTGTAGCCTAAGATCCTACAAGAGTGTAGTCCTATCACATTTCAAAAATCCTTTCACTACAAATCAAAAAAACATCCCGGGCATACCATGATGAATAGATGAGTTGCTGCTGGTTGGGATTAGCCTGTGAGAGTAGTATGGGTTGGTTGAGGAATAAATTTGGAGGTTAGGGTGTGTAGTCAGTAATGGGTGGGTGGGTTGCAGGAGAGCTACTACGGATAGGAGGGATGGGTCACATGGATTTGCTTACCCCTGCTGCGACGTTTCTCTCGGCATAACCAGCAATACTGCAGAACTGGACAATGACGGCAATGAGATAGAGCAGAGTGGTAATGGCGGTATTGAGCAGCTCCTGAAAGAGAAATTATGCGTCCTTCGTAGGATAAAGAGGAAGAGAGTTTTCTTTTGTCTGAGGGAGGAGTCGGCTGATCCCAAATACCAAGTGGCCCTTGTGTCACGAAACCAAGCAACTGGCAACTACTACAAAGGTCTGATATTTTTCTCGCTTCTCTTATCACCACTTACAGTAACAGAATCTTGAATCTAATATGAGAAGTGAATCACTGCAGTAAAACTATCTTTGGATACTGACATGCAGCAATGCTCACCATTTTCAGATTCAGGAATCTAGGCATTGTAATGATGATAAAGGTGTACGAGGTGATCAGACTTTCACTGTAGTAGACCATACACTTGTGTCAAAGTCCAGCAATACAATACAGTAGCTGAACCCAGAGTGATCTTGTTATAGGCTTCATGGTACAATAGAGTCAAGGCAGTGGAACTAGGTCAGTCAGTCAGTTAGTTAGTAGAGTTGGCCGGAAGAGACACAGGAAAATGTGCAGTGATATGGCTGAAGGAAGAGCAAGAGAGGAGGGTGAGGAAGGCACTCTAGCTGCCGGTTATACTCACCCCTGACAACAGGTAGAAGGGCTTTAGCCGTGACGGAGGCCGTGGCTTTTTGACAGTGCTGATTATCTGGACAATGCTAGCTATTATGTAAAGCACCGCAAAGATAGCTGTTAGAATGAGTTCCTGCAAGCAAGAGGGAAGGAACAATTAGCATAACAACAACAACACTGCAACAGGGAGTCAATGACTGTACAAGCTCTGGGATAATACAGTACATAACAAATCCAAAGGACTGAGGATTTCATGGCAAAGTCTGGGACATAACAGTTAACTGAAATCACATGGTGGAAAGTTTGTGCAATTTTCCCACCAGCAGAGGTCAGTATATAAGATGGAAAGATAAACAAGAATTGGAGGCTACTGATTGCTCAAAATTGTGTAACACAACTGACTACCAGTAAATGAGTCACTCGGTGTTTTTGGCACAGTTTAGAGAAATCAGTAACATCCAATTTCCTGACATCTTGCTATCTTAATTAAGCTGAGAGTGGCATGCATAAAATTGTATCACTTAAAATGCACATTTGACATTTTATATTCACTCTTATACTGTACATGGTACCATATATGAGTTTCAATACAGTATTTACTGTATAAAAAACTGATTGCATGCAGGTCAATCACATTATGGATTATATTATCACATTGGCCAGGAGGTTATGTGACTGGAAGCAGGATAATGCATTACATTGTAATATTTTTCCTTTTATATATTTTTTTTACTAAGGGTGTGCCTTGTGACTGGCAATGAGTGATTAGATTTTGGGAAAGATCCAAATCTGGATCCAGAAATGATTGTGTATAACTATAGTATTGTACTGTATACCCTATTAAGTATACAGGCTTATACTGTACGTTAAGAATTGTGGTGAAATACAGTAAAGGTGACTCTTTCCCCTTAGACTTTTGTAGTCTCATAATGTTCTTGTTGTAAGGGAAATCACACATCACAAGATGCATACAGTACTATGCACACCATGCATTATCATTTCTGCAATGATGCTCAATAAAAATACACATCAACATTCCACACTAGATATGCAAGTCTTAAATAATATATTATTTTTAACTTTAAAGTACCGTACTGAAATGTGACAAAAAAATCCTCATCCTTATCTGATTTCCTGTTACAATCTAGTGAAACAAATTATAAGTTCTAAGCTCTATTACTAAAGTCAGATATTGTATTAGGAAAGATTTGAGTAGACTAATCTAAGTAGGAGATTACTTCAATACCAACCTGCTCTTGTCTCACACCAACTGATACAATAGGATGATCACTCTGTTGTCATTATATATTGTACATAACATTACCAGTATGTAATTGTAGAAGTGTCAATCCATATCAATGAATGAGTTAAATAAACAATATTATATTCAGTACCGAATAATAGTATCATTGGGTCTTTTTTTTTTTTTTTTTTCATTCATGTCTTAGCTCTTCTATTCTTATCTCTTATCCTTGAATATTTCTTCATCCATCTACTTCATTGCAGAACTTAGATTATTTTGTACATCTAACCCACTACATTTTCCCCCTTTCTTATCATAATCACAGCTATTTATATCAAATAATTAACTATCACTTTTTTGCTTGTGCAACAGGTTTAATAAAACATATTGAGCTGTTATTATATTAGTCTAAGATTGAGGAAGTCTCTAACCCAGTATCAGTTGGTGTGAGGGTAAACATTCAGGACTAGGGCCGTATGCAAGAACATCCGTGGTATTGACGATGGCTTGGTACCGGTACGATGACTCCATAGACAAACAACAGAGCCATCGTCAACAATACAGATGTTTTTGCTTACAGCCCTTAGACTGATGGATATCTATGGTATACCAATATGTCAGTTGATAATTTAAAAGATTACACTTCCCTTCACCTTATGATTAATAAATTACTGTACCTGAAAAATGAACAACATTCTAACAGTGTTCTTTTCAGATTAGAGAAACATTTAAAAATTCCCCTTCAGGGGAGATTCTTTTATTGGTGAATTGGAAGGTCTCGGATTCCTCTGAACTATGCCAAGAAAGAGATCCCTTATTAGTGCCACTGAAGGCATCTGATTTCTGGCTTAGTTAGAGGAATCAGTAGCCTTTCAATCTGCCAACATGAAAATCTCCCCATAATCTATGTTTACTGTACTGTTACCAGACTCATGCAGTAACAGAAAGACCAAGATCATCTCTAAAACATTCATTACATAACTACAGTACCATCTATTCAAAGTGCATATGAGTTCCCCTCACAAAAGTGTTTAAGGGGATAATACACTTTTGGTATCTTAGAGCACCTTGATTCCTCCAAAGTAATGACAGGAAACTTGACCAAATGAACAAAATTATTGGTGTCCTGTTGCTTGGAATAGTTTGGGGAACCAGTTGCTCCAGATTTACCAACACTGTACTACCCCTAAGTACACTACAGTACTGTACCCATATTCAAAACTTCACTCAAAAGGGGATCAAGAACTTTAACTTCTTTGGTACACAGTGCTCTATGTAAGAATGATAATGGACAAGGCAATGAACATGATTGGAACAAACTCCATGTACTGTACTGTATTATCAAAGATCATTATTAAAGTTATAAACCAAGGCTGATATCTCAAATATTCTAACAAGTAACTGTTCTAACTAGTAACTAAGCCTAAACATATATATCTTTTAACAACCTGAAGCCACATTAACATTCCCTGAAAAATGTGGCAAAAACCCATCTAATGAATACTTTGGGGCATATGCAAGAACATTTGTGGTGTTGACGATGGTACATTCTAATACAATGACTCCACAGACAAACAACAGAGCCATCGTACTGGTACCACGCCATCTTCAACACCATGAATGTTCCTGCATACAGCCCTTTATCACAGGAAGGATACACTATGATCATTTCTGATATGAAGTTTTCAGTCAACAAGTCTAATCTGCCACTGTATGTATTTTCTTCATGCTTATTGTCCCACCTCTCTATCACCTTCTCCTTCATCCTACAGGGTCTTCCAGGCCTAGGGTGGTCTTCTTTCATCCTCAAGTCAATCTAATCTGCTGCAGTGCAACATGGTAGTTGAAATAATTTGCCCAGCATGTTAATTAATGCTATTTGTTCATTTATTATATATATATAGATCCTATTTCATTAGTGTTATTCTGGCTTTGTGTGTTAAAGCATACGATGGGCCGCATGCAAGATAATCCGTAGTGTTGACAACAACGTGGTACTGGTATGATGGCTCTGTTGTTTCTTTATGAACACATCATATTGGTACCGTGGCCTCCAAACATTTCGAGACACTACTGTACCTGCTAGACTCTAGCAGGTAGTGTCTTGAAATGTTTGGAGGCAACTATACCATGCCATCATATGCATCATGAATGTTCTTGAATATGGCCCTGTATGCCACATATGATAATGCTTTGTTAATATGGCTTCAGGAACCATATACACACACATGCAGGTTACTACTATACAGTAAAGTATTTAATATTATGTACACACAACACAGCACAAAGTGTTCAACAGAGGAAGGAAACAGGAAGAGTGAAGTTTTGCCTTGATCATCATATTGAAGCAAAAATTAACAAGCACATGATTTTGTCCACTGTTTGTATGTTAGTGGCTCATGTAAGGCAAGGTATAATTTGAAAAACTTACTATTAACTGTATTCATTACCATACATGTATATAGAAATGTAGGTACAGTAATTATATAAATTCATTAAGCCCTATGTAGAGTTTCCTACAGTTCAACCACAATAATTTGATACATGATCGTAGAATATTCGTGAATATGAAAAAGAGAGAGAACAACTTGGTTACAGCCTACTCTCCCTCGTGTAAGACTAATTTGTGAATGTGATATTTATTGAGTGTGGAAGTTGCAGGGACATCTCAGAATTACCATAACAGCAACAAGTTCTACTACAATATGGTCACTTTCACAAAGCTGGCTCTCATCATACAGTCTTTAGGGGATAGTATACATTTGGTACACCTGGATTCCTCTAAAGTATGCCAGGAAACAGGACCCGATTGAAAAAAATAATGGTGTCCTGTTGCTTGGAATCTGTTGCTCCAGATTTATCCACACTCTACTACCCCCTTATGGGAAAATCATATTAATGTTTTGTACAACCTTGATCCAGGAAATTAACTCCTAATATTGTTTTTGTATGAAGACTACACAGATAATTTAATTATTGTTTAGAAAATTAGAAAGCACCCATGAATCTATTTGGTCTGAGAATAGAAGTTAAGGAGATATTAGTGTTGGTAAATCTGGAGCAACTGATTTTTCCAAACTATGCCTAGCAACATGACACCATTATTTTTGTTAATTGAGTCATGTTTCTTGGCATACCTTGGAAGAATTTATCGTGTCAACACCACGGACGTTCTTGCATATAGCTCAGAAAATGATCGTTAGATAGTGAGGGGAAGAGGATGATGGGGAGTAGTCCAAGGGAAGGTACCGGTAGTTAACACGCTCATATAAGAGTTGTGGTCAGTCAGGCTACTGTACTGTCTCCTTCAACACGGCACTGGGCTTGTTAGCTGTTTGGATCATTGTGTGTGTGGTCTAAATTAGGGAGTGTGACTGTACATGATAGTAAATATTGAAAGTGAATACTGTACTGTAATTCTGAGACTCAATAGTGAGGAGTGCTAATAAGAACTTAACAATGAACGTGAGGTCTTACAGTAAGAAGCCAGTCGATGGGGAGGTTGATAGCACTCTTGAGATTGAGGAGGTAAATGAAACACCATAGAGTGGTTGACACGAAGGCTGTCACCACCACAAACAGGAACCAGTGGGTACCCTTAGTCCATGCTGGGGCAGCACACGCCATACACAGGATACCCAGGAACTGTAAATAATGTCATCATCAGTGTCTATTTTTACCCTACAGTATAAATAACATAATACAGTTTGTAGAGCTGTATGCAAGAACATTTGTGGTGTTGACATTTACATGTTGGTACAGTACCAATACGATGACTCCAAAGACAAACAACTGAGCCATGGTAACATGCCACGCCATCATCAACACCAGGGATGTTCTTGCATACAGTCCTTAGTCTGATTCTGAGTCTTGTTTTCCTCAGCCTAATTTCCTTTTATCACCTCCCTGTGACTGCTTTTGTACCATAAAATTCCTCAGGGCAAAGTGGCTAGTTTATAATAATACATTAATGTTTATAATAATATTTGTAAACACACTACAGTATTTATCCAAGAACCACAGCAGGAATAAATATACAAGAGCCAAGAAATTTATATTGTAATCAACATATTCTGTAAAAATAAGTATTACCACTTTATTGTACACTCCAGTGTACTTAGTGCATACCCAATCCTGGTACAGAAATTATATACTCGTTACTTACCCAGGAAGTGAAAATACCGATTAATTATTGTATATAACTAGGACACTAAGAACTCTGCATACCTACTCAAGAGACAAGAACAGATACTGTATTGCATTTATGGTGAAAAGTCTACCTATCCAGCAACTGACATGTAATTAATTATCAACAATATAATAAAACGTCATATAGTCAGTGTCTTATGCCTCCACCCTCTCCTTCCCTTCTCTACCTTTACTGGTGTTGTGTCATATCTATGGTACCTTATTAAAACCCTCCTGAAGGTACAGTCACAAGCACTAATAAATATCCAGGTGTGCTTCGAAAACCTAGATAACGTAAATAAATGCACAATAAGATCTCCATTGGAATTGGTTCGTTGGTGAAAGCTTCAACCAAACCTGTACAGTATACTTATTTGTGCTCGTGACTGTACAGGAAAGAATGAAAGGCATCTTGCTCCAGAATTGTGGGAGTGAACAAAAGGCATCTTCCTACTAAAGGTTTAAAAATGCACTGAGGGCATCTCCCTCTTGTAGTCTTGTTTATAATCAAACACAAGACAACATGAGTAAAAAACTAAAAATAACTTTATACAAATAGCCTCGAGGCATAATACGCTGAACTGTGAATTGCATGGGACACCAGAATCTCAATATAGTTTATAGAGTTATATACAGTATATGTATCGTGTAGTGTTTTCAACTTGGCTATCCTTTACTCAGTGATTTATACCCACAGTATTATATAAAGGTCTATTACATCCAGACCGACCACCACTTGGTCTGGATTGTCAAGTCTCATGTGCTTTATGAAACTATGGGCCGTATGCAAGAACGTCCGTGATGTTGACAATGGCGTGGTATTGGTACGATGGCTCTGTTGTTGGTCTATGGAGCCATCGTACCGGTACCACGCCATTGTATGCACCATGAGTGTTCTTGAATAGGACCATAAGTACTGTAACTACCTCATCACTTCATACAGGTGCTGGCTTGACTCCAACCAGGAAGACCACTGATCTCACTTTCTTTCTTAGCCACAGGGAGTACAGTAGTTTTAGTTAGTTCATTCGTGACAGCTTTCTCTCTCTCTCTCTCTCTCTCAAATATGCTAACATACTGTTTCATTCACATACATTACTGACTTACAACCGGTGTCTTCCAAATCATACAAACCAATACACACACCTTGCCTTTCAAATGTAGCTTACTACAGTATATACTGGTACACTAACATACTCGCTCCTACCCAGTGAGGCTTACTTTATTCTCTGTGAATACTAGCCATACTGCAACCGGAGGCTCTTTTTTTCCCACTGTTGTGTGGACCACCAGCACACGGGGGTGTATTATCCTTTGTATACAGCAGTGTAAACTCCCTCCCCCTTATGGTGCCTTCAGGACTGGTCTGGTGGAAGGTACGGCCCCACTTGTAGCTCTTGTGGTAAAGTGGACTTGGGCCCACAGCACTGGCTGTGGGATCAAAAACCTTTTCCCTCAATTTCCCTGGCGATCGGAGGCCCCCAGACTCCCTGGTCCAGTAAGCTCGGGTCCCATCTTTCTTGGATGTGCTTCGGTAGCTCAAGCGTATAGGGCCAGCCCCTCTTTTTTTTTTTTTTTTTTTTTTTCACTGACCAGAGCATACCTAGGGTCTGTGGGGCAGGAGGCCATTCTGCCCAAGGAGAACTTCAATAACACCATATGTATACGGTATTTATGTTACAGTAACAACACCTGCGATCTGCGTTCTCAAACACGGGTTACAAATCAATACAAGTGCTATTTACTTCACTCCAACCATCTATCATCGTCATCATCATCATCATCATCGACCACCACACCTGCTCGTGTAACTGCAACACCTGATACACATCACAAATAAACTTATTATATTTTATAAAAACATATTATATGGCATAAGGTGTTTATGGCTGGCTCGGACAATCAGGCTTTAGGTGAATGAACTGATTAATTTATGACATAAACTATACTACGGTACTTTGCTCAAAGGCACACAATTATATTTTCATTAACTTTGCATCTACAGTACAGTAGTATCATAGTACAGGTCTATAGAATGTCATCACGAGTTGTGAAGCAAATCACTAGGTTCAATCCTTACAACTATACTAAACTACAAATAGGTGTGTGTGTGTACAGCTGTGTGGTGGTGTTTGACCCTGTGAGGCAGGCAAGGACGCGACAAATTTAACACTTTTCTGGCCCTCCCACTGCTCTTCCTCTTCCCTCCCTCTCTCCCTCACTACTTCACTCTTACTTTCCTCTCACACACTCTAAATCCACTCTTTTTTTTATTCACTCACTCCCAGTGAAAAGGTATTTGCCTGCGGTAATATGGGCAGTGTTTTAATGGTTTTGGCACTCCTTCGGCCCCACTTTCAACTCTTCAGCTGTCCCTCCCTTCCTTTTATTCCCGTCGTGTTTTGTGTCCCACCTTTAGTATCATTTTCACCCTCGTACTACAGGGTCTTCCAGGCCTAGGGAGGTTTTCTTTCATCCTCAATCTTCTTCAATCTCATTCACTCCTCCACTTCCTCACACACCCCACTCTCCCTTCTTTCCCCTTCCTCTTTCCTCATTCCCTGTTCCACTCTCCCTCTTACTCATTACCAACTCTCTCTCTCTCTCTCTCTCTCTCTCTCTCTCTCTCTCTCTCTACGAATAGCCTACTATATCGAGCGTTTGAGTAATTGAAGCTAGTTAGCAGTTCACTCACTAAGCTTTACTCACAACCTATACTGATGATCCAGGCAATATTAAACTTTTAGCACCAAAGTGTAGCGAGTCTATAGGGACGACACATGTAATTAACTTCTGGCTTTGACGGTTTATAGCCTACTGTACTTGTTTTGTCTCATGTAAATACTGTATATATATGTTGTACTTTTAATAGATTGTGAGTGTAATGTTAGTGAGATGATAATGGTGAGTGTAAATGTTAGTGGTGGTACACATGGAGGTGGCAACATAATACATTCACTGTAACTTTAGACACCCATCCACCTCTCTCCCTTACTCCATCCATCTCTCTCTACCCTCCCTCCCTCCCTCTCTTCATCTCTCTCTACCTTCTCTCCCTTCATCCCTCACTCCATTCATATCTCTCTACCTTCCTTCCCTCTCTCCCTCCATCTCCCTCCTCTCCATCTCTCTCTTTCCTTCCCTGCCTCCCTCCCTCCATCTCTCTCTTTCCTTCACTCCCTCCCTCCATCTCTCTTTACCTTCCCTCCCTCTATCTATCTATCTATCTATCTGTCTGTCTCGATTACCATTCCCTCCTCTCCCCTCATTCATTATCATTCTCTACATCCCTTCCTTCATTAATTATCATTCCTTACATCTCTCCCTCCATTCATTATCATTCCCTCCATCCTTCTCCCTCTCACATCTCCTCCCCTTCCCTCCATCCTTCACTACCGTACTGCCTCCCTCTTTCCCTCCTTTCTCACACACACCTCCCTTTTATCTACCCCCCACCTCTCCATTTACTCCATCCATCTCTCCCTCTGTTCTACATGTCCTTCCTTACCCTGCCCCAACTTCCATCCCTTCCCCTGCCCCACCTTTCCCCTCTTCCCCTGTTCCATATTTCCTTCCTTCCCTTGCCCCACCTTTCCCCCTTCCCTTGTACCAACTTTCATCCCTACCCCTGTCCCAACTTTCATCCCTACCCCTATCCCACCTTTCCTCCCTTCCCCTGTCCCACTTTTCTTCTCTTTCCCTATCCCACCTGTCCTCCTTTCCCCTGTCCCACCTTTCCTCCCTTCCCCTGTTCCACCTTTCCTCCCTTCCCCTGTTCCACCTTTCCTTCATTTTTTTCTTCGCCTTTGCTGTCTCTCCTCTCTGTCTCCTATTTTGTGGCATCAGGTCTTTGTCTCCTTTTCATTCATTCTTTCTCTTTCATCCTCTTCCCAAATCACCCCTTCCTCACAACCCCTCCCCCCCAAAAGTTGTTGTCATGTAAGTCGTGTGTGAATGTGTGTGTGTGTAAATTTTCCTTTATTTCATCCCACTTCTTTCTTATTTTGTTCTTAATCTTCATTCTTATCTTTCTCCTTCTCCCTCCCCCCCTCCTCCTCCTCCTCGAAAGATATGTATGTGTGTGTGTGTGTGTGTGTGTGTGTGTGTGTGTTACATTTCTCTCGCCTGCATGACCTAGTTTCTCCTGCATGACACTTTCGGCTCATCTATCTCATCCAAGTCAACCACAATCAAACAAACAGAAACCAGAACAACACATAACCTTGACAAATACGAACCCATAAACAACAACACAGGGGATGGATGAATGGAGGTAACAGAAGGTTGAGAGAGAGACACGTGTATATAAGTCACCATAATCAAGGGACGTCTGTAAGAATATCGGTGTTGTTGTTGTTGTCAGAATCCAGAACAACACACACTATGACAAATACGAACCCATAAACAACAACACAGGGGATGGAGGTAACAGAAGGTAGAGAAACACGTGTCATCAAAATCAAGGGACGTCTGTAAGAATATCGGTGTTGTCGTTGTCGTCGTCTATTGTTTGTTATCGATACAATGATTCCACACATACACACACGCACTACATTAGACTCATTGTATCACGCCATCATACATGAATAAACATATTACACACAGCATGACTAACTCACCGAAACATAAGCAACATAAACATAGCCACTCCCCCTCAAGTCTTCAAATTTCTTTCCTTTATTTCTTTTTTCGTCGTGTTTGTTGTGCCACCTCTCTCCATCACCTTCTACCGTACCTACACGGTCCTCCAGGCCTAGGGCGAGCTTTTTCATCCTTGATCAATCTCCTTTACTGTCTAATGTAGCCTATGTGTAAGTGGACCAGGTTAAGGGGGTAATTCACTTTTGTTACATTGAAGTGCCTTGATTCCTCCAAAGTATGCCAGGAAACAGGACCAGATGAACGAAAATAATGGTATTATGTTGCTTGGAATAGTATGGAGGAATCATTTGCTCCAAATTTACCAACACTACACTTCCACCTTAATAAGTAGTAATGGATTTTCTTCTGACGAATATAATAATTGTCTGTCTACTCTAACAATGCAAATTATCACAACGTAAGAGAAAGGTAATAAGTCATGATCTTTGACAAAAATAATGAAACTAATTCTACATCACGACTGAATGAACCACACGGATCATTGGGAAACGCGTGACACACACACACACACACACACGCGCGCGAAGAAAGTTTTAAGTTGGACAAGAAAAACAAAACAAAAAACATCAACATAGAGAGTTATTCACAGTCTGCAGGTTGGTGTGTGTGTGTGTGTGTGTAGGTTGGAGTGTAGGTGTTCCATGGCCTTGATTCGTCCTATACACGTGCATGGAAGGAAGGACAAAGTAGCCATATGTTCGTAAATAACTATATAATTGTAGGTAATCGATTCCACCAAACTTCTTCACACAACAAGACTTATACTGAGGGAGCTTCTTTCTAGGCACTGTTTGGAGGACTTGGTATGCTGTATAGCCTTCTCCAATTCACACATCATTAATTCCTCTTACTTCATCTTACACTAAACACTAACCTTAAGGACCCTGTGATCGTGTATGAGACCTGGTGGTGGCTTCTGATACCTCCTGACCATGCCACGAAACAAGCTCCTTCCCTAATATGTAGTGTTTCGTGGCAATATTTGAAGGACTCATCATTTACCTCCAATTTTCTTACTATATCACAGGGTCCCTGAATTAAAGTAGAGTCTCCTTTCACCTTCACGATACCCACCTGTAAACAAAAGAAAATATATATTAGGCCATGTTGCTGGGTGAGAATCTTCAAGAGAATATATTATTTTTGGTACATTTAGAGTGCCTTGATCCCTCTAAAGTCTGCCAGGAAACAGGAACAGGTTAACAAAACTATGGTGGTTGTCTGTTGCATGGAATAATTTAGAGGAATCATTTGCACCAGATTTACCAACACTGTCTGTACTCTACAAACAGATGGATAGGAAAAAAATAAAAAGAGATAGATAGCTAGCTAGATAGAAGACTAACTATAAGAGAAGAGAGAAAGCTACCTAGAGTGAGAGACAGGCTAGTGAGAAAGACAGTCGACGTGTAGTGAAAGCGAGAGAAGAGAAACTAGACAAGAGATAAAAGTGTTAATAAGTGAACTCCCTTCCTCCCTCCTCACTTCCTGCCCTCACTCCCTCTATGTTTTTATCTTTTATTTTCATTATTAACGCTATATGCTCACTGACACACACACACACACACACACACACTCTTTCTCTCTCTAGAACACCCTTCCTCACTTCCTGCCCTCCCTCTATCTTTTTCTTTTTTATATTTTTGACGCTATATGCTCACTGACTCACTCTCTCTCTCTCTCTCTCTCTCTCTCTCTCTCTCTCTCTCTCTCTCTCTCTCTCTCTCTGCTGTAACACACACACAACATACCATCTGCCACCATTATCCTATTATGTCCATCACATGACGCTATCGATACGGTTGTTTACAGTCATTCTCTCTCTCTCTCTCACCTACTTGCACAACTAAACCCACAGGTACCGTACCCTCTTTGTATGGATCGTAAGGTCCCCTAGGGTACTTCTTTTCCTTGTAACTCTCTCTCTCTCTTTAATCCTTAATTATCTAGCCCTCCACAACTCCCCCATGCCCGAATTGGGTGGGACTTCCTTACTCGTACACACTTCCTGTGCTCTCTCTCTCTCTCTCTCTCTCTCTCTCTCTCTCTCTCTCTCTCTTCCACCCACCTGCTTCCTGCACAGCCTCTCTCTCTCTCTCTCTCTCTCTCTCTCTCTCTCTCTCTCTCTCTCTCTCTCTCTGTGTGTGTGTGTGTGTGTGTGTGAAAGATATAAACTGAAGTAGCCGCTGAGAGAGAGATTTCATTGAACAAGTAAAACTATGTGTTATAATTACAGTGTTGGGATGCATTCATTGTTTATAGTTTTGATGCATCTCCCTCCACTCTATACCACTCCTCTCTCAGTTCTTGGCACACACTATATAATCATGTATGTACAAAAAAGAGGGCCGATACTTTTTTGAGGTATTGTACAAGTGGTGATGCGTTGTGTAAGTCTAAGCTTTGGTGGACAACAACTGTTTCGATACATCTATACAACTCTACACTACCAATCCTTTCTCAGCTTCTAGGTTAGGCTACAATTGTTGATGATGTGTTTAATATGAATTAGCCTATAAGCACACTTCTCTCAGCTGCTGGGATAGACTATGTAAAAGTGATGTTGCGTTGTGAATGGGTTAGCTTAGTAGACGCAACTGTGAGTGCCTGACGACACAACAGGCGTGGGTAACCTTGGTACAGGCTATACCTTATAAAGTCTGAACCTCGTCTGTGAAGGGCTGGGTGTGGGTGGGGACGGCCAGTTTTAATAAGGAGCGCCTGTACGAACTAACGAGCCCGAGGATGTTTGTCATAATATATCTTGGAATTAATGACGTCAGTAATATAAAATAAAAATAAAAGGGAGTGAATTGTAAACAAGGCGGCCGGAGGGGATCTAAGAATATTCCGTTCTTTATTTTGTGTATTAATCATCGATTTGTATATATAAATTTAAAAACCAAACACGAGAAACCAAGATAAGAAAATACCTACGACAAAACATGAGTGATAGGAACACAGGTGGTTGGTGGCTTGGGCATGAGAGGGCGTGAACTAGCCAAGGTGGTGGGCGTTAACTATATAAAAGACCGTGGGCATAGGTGTGGGTGTAAACTAGCCAAGGTGGTGGGCGTCAACAATATATACAAGAGCGTGGGCACAGATGTGGGTGTGGGTAAAGATGTAGGCGCACCACTAGATAGATAGATAGATACCAGACATTGCCAGAACAGAGAACAAAACTGACGTAACGAAATAATGTTCAAAGTCCAGACAGGAAATAATAATAAAAACAGACACTAATGTCCTCCAAATATGTGTACCGTTGAAATGTCACATGACTTACCGTACTGTACTTACATATATCATCGACCCGTTATAACTCATACGATAAAAACTAACAGTGTGTAGTGTGTGTGGAACCTGGTAGTGCGTTGAAGAACTTGTGAATTCCAACCTATGACTAAGATGTTGTTTATTTGTTTATTTAAGTGTGGTTGGTATACATTTAGTTTGGTTAAAGATACAATAATATCACAATAGCTTCTCGCAGTAGCTTTCAGAGTGAATGGGAATAGTATAAGATAAAGGAAAAAGAAAAGAGATAGAAAGGGAGAAAGTCAGAGGTAAAACTATGACCTCCTGAACGGCACTACTAGAGAGAGTGAGAGCCAACGCTACAACAACACAATCTCTTCCCTGTCGAGCTATAAGAGGACTCCCATACTGCCCCCAGACGGTGACACCAGTGCTATACCTAGTGGACACACACACACACACACACAGGCGTACACTCACTCTCATACACCTGTCCAGTCTCTCTCTCTCTCTCTCTCTCTCTCTCTCTCTCTCTCTCTCTCTCTCTCTCTCTCTCTCTCTCTCTTTGATAAATTGCTAGTTATTTTACAATGATCCTGATATAGTGTTTATGACTGCGATCCTGTAGAGTACAGAGACAAGAGTACGATGTGGATTGCATAATGTTGTGAGGAAACTGATCTATGTATTCATGTTGCATATAGGGTACTTATGTTGCATGTAGGGTAGTCTTTGTCCTTCCAAGTATCTATAAAAACAAGCCTGATATGCCAGGTCATGCTGTCCAGGCAGTGAAGTGCAGGAAGCAACACAGACATTCCACATCCGAGGATTTCATACTACACCGGTCTATAGTTTAGGCAGAATATTGAACAGGAAGAGGGTTAAGGGATTTCGGCACGAGTGAGCAGCATAAAGTTGCACTTCCTTTATGGGGACTCGTCTCTGTGCTCTACCTCTGATCTAAATTCTAAAATAATAAGCTATAAAGGACGTTAAGAGTGGGAAGATCAGCAGGCCTACATATACATACACACACACACACCTGTTTTGCCACAGTTATGCGTAAGGTTTCATATAACTTAGCCTACTGAGGGGACGATCCTTGTTCGTGATAACCTAACCTAATCATCCTACATAACCTAATCAAATAGTAACAAATCTTTCTACGTTGGAGTTATTATTTCTTCAAGTAAAACTGTCAGAAGTTGATTAGCAAGACGACTCAGTGGTACAAACAAACAAAACCTCCCTTTGGTGTGGGTAGGAAAGATGACTAAGATCTAAACAAAGATATATAAGTGACCCCTGGATGACAACAACAACAGGTGCGAGGAAGGAGGGTAGTCTGCCACAAATCACAATGCCATACATCCATACATATAATAGGCGTACTATAATAGTGTGTTACTTGGTATAGTTTGGAGAAAAACAAACAAAAAGCCTCTAACTCGCTTATGACATCTTATATCTCCCTTCACGTTGGATAAGAACACCCCAAAATAAAATAAAATAAGCTGAAACATTCTGGGTTATAATAGTAAGACGTAACGGGTGGTGGTGGTGAGGGAAGGAACGGGTCCTGCCCTGTTGCCTGTTGGTGAGCTACGCCACAACATTGGCGTACTGTACAACCCAGGATGGACCCAAGCATGGCCCAGGAATACCTTGGCCATGGACCCCAGGATAGTTTAAAAACCCGCTTGTGTTTGACGAGATTGTATACGATATGGGGTCCTTAGATGTTGTTGTTGTTGTATACAGTTCACCCGTGTGGCTGCTGATCTTGATTACAAATGCTTAAGGAAATTAATAAGAAAATAGGGACCACAATTCAGCTGTTGATGTGCAAATTTACACATCCTTGTCGTTTAAAATACTTTACTGGGATGAGCACACGCATAATATATCACACCCAAAAGTAAAATGATACATTCCATACCAAAATTATGTAACCTATTTACTTAATTTACAAAACTTATCATAGCTTTAGTAGGCTACTTACTGTACATCAATACCGTTTCTGACCATATAAATCTTTCATTTTTTACATAATCTAACCCATCCTATAGTAATGTACACGTATGTTTTTACTGATAAGAGGGAAATAAACACATGAACGTACACACCTCGAGAAAATACTTGGTGACTACTTGACGCTCTCTTTCTCTCTCTCTCTCTCTCTCTCTCTCTCTCTCTCTCTCTCTCTCTCTCTCGACCCAAGCACGGATATGAGTCAGCCAACCAGCCAACGGAATCGCTCAGCCCCAATAAGGACTGGTTGCCATTGGTCGGTAAAGGTGGCGGTAGACCGTAATATGTTTGGTCGGTAGAGGTGGTAGACCGTAATTTGTTTAAAGGACCCTAGTGTGTTGTCGTCAGAAAAATTGGAGATAAATGAGTCCTTTAAATATTACCACGAAACATCACCTATATGGAAGGAGCTTGTTACGTGGCATGGTCAGGAGGAATTAGAAGCCTTCAATTTTTAAACACGATCACAGGGTCCTTTTAATTAAATGGTAATGAAACACAAAATGTATAGACCAGCTGTTCTTCCTCACTCTCAAATGATGGTTTTGTCTCCCATCTCAATGCTGTTTTAATATTAGACTAGAGATCTTTGTCATTATTAAAATTCCATATATCTTTTAGTCACACTGCTGCCAATGAAGTGTTTTGCACGGGTTGATCTTTGGTTAATTCCTCCTAAATATGTCAGGAAACACGACGACCTGTGGTTAGCAAAATAATGCTATCCTGTTGTTTGGAATAGTTCGGAGGATTCAAGTTGCTCCAAATTTACCGACATTATTATCCTAATTATAACTAATTTGAGACAGTACCGTATGTAGTTATTAACCCCATTCTCAGTTCACATGGAAAAAATAATGACAGTGGAATATGACATAAACTTGGAGAGAGAGAGAGAGAGAGAGAGAGAGAGAGAGAGAGAGAGAGAGAGTGAGAGTGAGTGGGTGGGGGGGTTGGGGAGTGGGTGGGCCGGATAGCATCACCCTGAGGGCAGCGTCCCCAAGCCAAACAATGTATACTGTACCTCCCTTCCTTACCTCTCTATCCTTGTCCCTCATTTCCCTACTCTCAAGATACATTTCCATCATTCCTATTTATTCCTATCCTAACTATTATCTGTTCCTCCGTTCTACCCTTCTTCATCCATCTCACTTCACAGACAAAATACTTTCCCAAACACCTCCCTCATCTCCATACTACCTATGTATAACACGAAAAGATGCGTGAATCTACTGTATTGTACAAGTCTACACACACACATACATATCCTGTGCAACTATTAACACCAATAACACCTCAGTTAAATGTTAACAGGAAATGCATAATTACCACGTACATCAATTTGATAAGAAAGTAAATAATTATTATATCTTTTACACCGACCTGTTTATATACCGTATATACCTATTTGAAGCCGTAGCCTAATCAGTCTCCATACAAGCCTAACACAATAACCGGAAGGAAAACTCGATTCACATTAGGCTATAACGTTTTTTTGTTGTGTATGCATGGGTATGTGGGGGGATGTATGTACGTTATGTATGTACAGTGTGTGTGTGTGTGTGTGTGTGTTGAGCAAATCATTACTTGGCACTCTTCTTAAGTTGTGTACATTTCTCCCCATGTTTTGTTGATACTCGTGGTACAGTACTGTTCAGGGTTGCTTGTAGAATAGCCTAGTCCTGTTGCTTGTGGTGGTGTTGTTTTGGTTGTGTGTTGGGTGTGGCTGTGTCGTCTAGGGTGTAGGCTATGGTGTGTATGTGTGTGTGTGTGTGTGTGTGTGTAGGCTATAGTGGTAGTGGTAAAAGTGTGTGTGGTGGTGTAGTAACTGTGTCATGTAGGGAGCATGGTGGTGTGTATGGTTTGTGTGTGTGTAGGATAATGGTAGTGATAAAAGTGGGTGTGATGGTGTAGTGGCTGTGTCGTTTAGGACTACGATGTATGGTGGTGTGTAGGATAATGGTAGTTGTAAAAGTGGGTGTGGTTGTGTAGTGGTAAAAGTGGGTGTGGTGGCGGTGTAGTGGTAGGCTAATAGTGTTGTGTATGGTGACAGTGGTAAGGCAGTGGTAAGGTAGTAGTAGTAGTAGTGGTGGTGATCACGGTCCAGATAATTCTATGGACCGTGGTGTTGATAGTAGCCTAATGGTTTCCGGAATGGTTTGTCAGGTGTTGGTGGTGGTTGTGTTGGTGATGGAAGTAGTGGTAATGGTTGTGTGTACTGGGTGAAAAGAGGTAGGGGTGGAAGTACAGTAATGGTAGCGATAATGGTGGTGTGGTGGTAGTGGTAGTAATGGTTAGTGATAGTGGGTGTAGTGGTGGAAGTAATGGTAGGTGTGGTAGTATTAATAGTGTGTGTAGTGGTGGTAGTAATGGTAGTGTAATGGTAGGTGTGGTGATATAGTATAATGAGGTGATAGTATGAATAGTGTGTGTAATGGTAGTACTAACAAGTGTGTGTGATGGTGTAGTGGCAATCGTGTTGTGTATGGTGACAGTGGCAGTGGTAAGGAAGGACATGCAGGATAAGGCATGGAATTCTAAAGGTGGTAATTCCCTTTTGGAGTGTCTTGATTTCTCCAAAGTATGCAAGGAAACAGACCCAAGTTAACAAAAATAATGGTGTTCTGTTGCTTGGAATAGTTTGGAGAAATCAGTTGCTCCAGATTTATCTCTAGTATCCAGTGGTGGTGAGGTGCATAATGATTGTACAGCCACAATAAAATAACAAAAAAATTCCTTTCATCATAGTAAATATCTTGGTAATAAAGAACAACACGTGTATGATTTTGCAGCACCTCATAATAATAATAATTGATGGGGTCGAGTTGACGTAAGATGTTGTTGTATGATTAAATTTTGATATGATATTTATTTGCACGATGGAAGGAAAGTGTTGGAGGATATTTTGATTGTGGCTGTACTTACGTGTGGAGTCAGTCAGTCAGTCAGCAGTGGCATATAAATGATGTAATTTGGGATGTAGGTTACGTTTTGCTAGGTGTAATACAGGAATACAAAGCAGCTTCAGGACACGTGAGGAGGGGTGACATAGCCTATATCATTTAGTAAGGTCAGGAGAGTGAAAGGGAATTATTTAAGGGACACATATACACTTTGGGTACATTTGGAGCGCCTTGATGCCTCCAATATATGCCAGGAAACAGGACTATATGATCAAAATTAATGGTAGTCTGTTGTTTGGAATACTTTGGAGGAATCAATTGCTCCAGATTTACCAACACTGTACTTTCCCCTTAATTAAGTAGGATATGCTCTTGTGTGGTCTCGTGGTAATTCAACTGATATCTCCAAACCATCCTACAAAGTAAATCTCTCATAAGCCTACTCGTATAGTATTGTAGTAGTCTGTTTCCTGGCTAGTCTGGAGGAATCAGTAGCCCTTCAATGTAAAAGAGGAAGTCGGAAAAAAGTGTAACAGGTATATAATTGATGAAGAAAAGGAGAGAAACGAGAAATTGATAAAGGAAAAAAGTGAAGGAAGGTGGTGGATATTAATTAGATTGCAACACGGAAAAAACATATAAACATTTGATTATATTGCTCAGAGAGAGAGAGAGAGAGAGAGAGAGAGGGAGAGAGGGCGAGCGTATGTGTGTGTGTAAGCAAGGTGACTTTTCCCTCCTCAGATATTATTCCTATCATCATCATCACCACCACCACCACCACAGGTTACAATCTGCACACGACCTCTCTCATCACACACCACCATCATACCAAACAACAGCAGCTAGAACACACAGTAGCCAGACAGGAGGACAATGCTAGTGTTAAGGAGAACAAACAACAAATGCACCTCTATCTAATGTAACACTAAGATGAGACATACCTGACAGAGTGATCAAATATTTCAACACTTCCTACGTTCCCGTGTAAAAATAAGATACGGAATAGGCTACACTCAAAGGTATGGTGTATACATTCTCATTCCACCTCAAAACAAGGAAA
Organism: Petrolisthes manimaculis; assembly: GCA_034508575.1. Classification (NCBI taxonomy): domain Eukaryota; kingdom Metazoa; phylum Arthropoda; class Malacostraca; order Decapoda; family Porcellanidae; genus Petrolisthes; species Petrolisthes manimaculis. The sequence continues at coordinate 101,146 of JAWZYT010002700.1, forward strand.
GTCCCTATACAAATACTGGTAATACGATATGGAATACATTCGAAGGTACTGTCTTGTGTATACATTCACATTCCACCTCAAAACAAGGAAAGTCCCTCTACAAATACTGGCAATAAGAAATGGAATACATTCGAAGGTATAATCACAGTGTATTAATTCTCATTCCACCTCAAAACAAGGAAAGTCCCTCTACAAATAGCCTACTGATAATCCACAACAACCTTAGAGAACACACTATAACTTAGGCTATTATCATCAGTGCTATAGTCCATTCACATCCACTTTCATCGAGACCTCCACTTTCTACAGCTCGGCCTACATTCCAAGTCACCCTGCACACACACACACGCACACACACACACGTGCAACTTTCAGCAGACTTGAGTTCCGCACTTTCTTTGCCGTGCCGTAACCTCTTCACACACACACACACACACACGCAAACACACACACACACACACACACACACGGGGATGGGGGAGGTGGGGACAGAGCAAGTTTTTATTCCCCATTTTCCGCGCCAAAGTAAAGTAGTCACAAAGCAAGGCATACTATTGGAATCGATTCAAAGGTTATTACACATACACACACACACACACACACACACACTCTCTCTCTCTCTCTCTCTCTCTCTCTCTCTCTCTCTCTCTCTCTCTCTCTCTCTCTCTCTCTCTCACACACACTCAAACCATGGGAATAATTCAGATGTTTGCATTCTACCATCTGTAGCTTTTTTGCAACAGTTAACTTACTTGAAATCTTTAAAGTCCTTGGCTGTAAATGCGTATAAATTATTCATCTGAGAAAGAGAAAGAGAGAGAGAATTGCAAGTAGGTAGACACGCATAGTGAACTTGGAGAGAGAGAGAGAGAGAGAGAGAGAGAGAGAGAGAGAGAGAGTAACGTGAGGAGGGTAGTGGCAGCAGCAGAGACTCTAGTTAAGGCAGTAAGAGTTTAAAGCTTGGCTGCCAACAACACCTAACTAAATCTCTCTCTCTCTCTCTCTCTCTCTCTCTCTCTCTCTCTCTCTCTCAACCTTTATTCCCAAGTTCACTTTGCGTTTCTACCTACTTGCAATTCTCTCTCTCTCTCTCTTTCTCTCTCTCTCTCTCTCTGCCAGGTCCCTTAATACTTTCCTTCTTCCGGACTGGTTATTTTAAGGTTTACCGCCACTAAAGAACGAGACAGAGGTACAGGGAAGTAATTATTTTACCTCTTACATGTATATATAGCCATGATGTACAGTTGCCAGCACTTATAACTGGCACAGGAGAAGAGGACTGACAACACTTACTGTACTAGTTATAAGTGCTGGCAACTGTACAAACACCCTTTTCCCACTGGCAGTGATGTACAGACGAATGTAATAGTTCCGTTACAAAGAGCCCATCTGTACTACAATAAGTATAACAAGATCTAGGTATACTTAATATTTTAGAGTATAAAGACTACATGAAATGTTGAACATACGGAAATATAATAAATAAGTCAAATAAAGTGTGATTACAAAGAGCTCTCTAACTAACTAGAATTTCCAAACATTTACTGTAGTAGCCTAATAAAAATTCTTCCTGCCTTCTGACTAGACTATATACACCAATTAAAGGAGTTATCATATATAAATATAATACAGAGTTATGGATAAAATATAACTTTCCGGCATTAAATAGTCATCACTATAGCCTATATGGTGAGCCTGAAGTCACTAAGAATCCAGAGGGCTTTAGACAACACTATAAACTACAGTGTTATGAAGCTCCATGTGACCCTCAGTAACTTGAACTTTTTCAATTTTATGCCAATGTCTCGAAGTAAGTTTTTGTTGTTGTTAGAAAGTGTAGCCTAGTGAGTTGCGAGTGAAAGAGATGCCAGCCACTGACCTCATATTGACCCCATGCAGTTTTCCTTGGTATAGGCTATGCTATGTGAGTCTTGCCACGAGCTTGGCAACACATGTGCAAAAGATAATCCAGTGTTGGTAAAAATAATTTATATTATGTCTGCTTACTACGACCCTCAGTGAAAATTAGCCCAGACAGGAACTCTAGTTGGTATTAACAAAATTATATACGGCATTCTGATGTGGAAAGTGCATATTTCTAAATACAGGTAACCCTTGGAAATTGTGAGATGGGATTCTCATGCTACTATAAAACACTGTATATGGTACTGTAAAATATGTTATGGATATTTCTAACATTTTATGTGCATAAATAAAGTAAAAATTTGGGTGATTAGGGTCGTATTGTGATGACAGGCAGATAAACAGTATTCGTCTGGTGATGACTAAATAAGTATACAGGTTTATAGGTATAGGTATAGGTCTGTTATAGCCTAATAGTAAGTTTGTATTGGCACTTTCATGCGTTATATACAAGCTATGGTGAGAAACATGAGTTAGACTATTACTCCATTCAGTAAGAAGGTATAATAAGATGGAGGCAGCGTGGCAGATGGACGGGACCCATGCACACTCAACTAGCAGCCACTTGTCCCCGTTAGTGATGTCAAGTGAGTCTCCAACACAGTTTCCTGCCTCCCTCATCCTTGGCATATATATAACACATGCACAAGAACTGAACCCTAGCTGGGACGACACGAGGTTTCCAAGCAATGACAACTTATATTTACCGTCAAACATAAGTAACTACAAATGTATAAATAAGTACAAATGTATTAATCTAAGATTTCATCCATTCCCCCCCCCCCAACAAGAAAAGTCGTCTGAAAATAAACAGAGAGAAATGCAATAATGGTAAGATGTATAAATTACAGGCCTAAAGTTGAACAAGACAGCTACCGGTACTGTACTTGCAGGCGTGAAGAGAAGGGATAATGTTACACCTCCCTCATGTTGTCAAGTGGGTTACCAACTCATTCTCCAGCAAGGCTCCCTCACCTCACTTCTAACTGTGATGTATGTGAATATTTGAGGCACCTCATTCCTTCGAAATGTGTCTCAAAACGTGTGACATAGGCATAACTGAATCAATGTATTTCTTGGCGCAACGTGAACAACTCAGTATTCTAAAAGTACTCAAAAATAAAAGCCATGACATTAAGTGAAGGAGCCGGTAAATTTCCACCAAGTTAAAAATAATATGATGGAGTTTACTTGTACTGTATTGTGAGGCCGGGTTTATAGAACTGAAGGCCACTTGACAAGCAGATGACAGCATTAGTCAACGAGTTGAGGGAACGATATATTCATGATGGAGTGGATCCTAATGAGTCCTCCAAACTGGTTTAGGAAACATGCTAACCTTATTGTAGATAGTTTGTTACATAGCAAAGTTCTGATAAATCAGTAGGTTCCTGTTCAGCTAAGTTACTTGCACCATCTCAACCATACCCATCAGTGATCATTTTTAGATAGTCAGCCTCAGTGGTATTATTATTATTATTATTATTATTATTATTATTATTATTATTATTATTACTTCTTTAATAAGAAAGAGTAAAGCCTGCGATGTGTTCATGATGGTCCCTAGAAGTTAAGAGAGAGAGAGAGAGAGAGGTGGGAGTATAGAGACACCAGCTGAAAATAACTTGAAGCCGGTTGTGGTAGTCATAGTAGAGCCAACTTTAACACCACCTGTATAAGCTAACATACCACTACCACTACTACCCGTACAGTACCACTACCACTAACAATGATACAACTACCACGTACTATCATCACAAACACTATTATAAAACCTGTCATTATCACCACCACCACTACTACTACTACTACCATCACTACATTACAAATAGTATGAAGCCGACACTACCAATACCACTTATATAGACTATACAATCACTACTACCACTAACACTACCATACAGTACCACCACCATGCACTATCAATTAAAATACTACCACTACTACTACTAATGATATAACTACCACTCCCACGACCCACTAATACAACCGGCACAGACACTACCAAACCACTATCATTATCACCACCACTAATTAATATACCACCACCACCACCACCATCACTAGCGAATCAAATCACCTTAATAATCACCATCATTACAACAACAATCATCTCTATTATTACTACAGGCTCACTACCATCACCACTAAATTGCAGAATGTCATCTCAAACCTATTCATTCATCATTTTGTCACCTCAATCCTCACCACCTTCACTTTCGGTTAATTAAGGGGAGAGTTTACTTCTGGTACATACATTAGAGTGCCTTGATTCCTCCAAAGTATGTCAGGAAACAGGACCAAATTAACAAAAACAAAGGTGGCCTGTTGATTGGAATAGTTTGCAGGAAATATTATCTCCAAAAATGCTAAAACAAGGCGAGATTATCTTGTTGGTAAATTAGGTGACTGATTCCTCCAAAATATGCCAGGAAACAGACCAACTTAATGTTACAAATAGGGGGATCTGTTTCGTGGCATACCAACAAAAGAATCTCCCTTTCAGGACCCTGTGATCGTGTATGAAAATTGGATGCTTCTGATTCCTCCTGACCATACCACGAAACAAGCTCCTTCCCTATAGGTGTGTGTGTTTCGTGTCAATGTTTGAAGGACTCATTTACCTTCAATTTTCTGACTACATCACAGGGTCCCTAATTAGGCTATAGGGGTGGTATAGTACAGTACTGGTAAAGCTGGAGCAACTCATTCCTTCAAAGTAATCCAAGCAACAGATCGCCGTTATTTTTGTTAAACTGACCTTATTTCCTGGCATACACTGGAGGAAATATAGGTGCTCCAATGAACGCACCAAAAGTTAGTATTGTATCCCCTAAGTCTGGCCTCAATATTCTCCACTTGTCACCTCAAACCTAACTAACATCTCCCATGTTGATTACCTCTACTTTATACAATAATAATACATTCAAGTGTCGTAGGGTTGGTCAAGTCATACCTGTAACATTTATCTGCACCACAGTCACATCTGATCCAAGCCAAACACCTCCCATCTCGATCACCTCTAAATTTGTACACTCGATAAATAATTTCCTACACGATTCGCAGGGTTGGTCAAGAATTTACATTGCCACCACTTACCATAAATACGGGATTAACATTCATCTATAGTCGCCAATTCTCAGGGTTGACTGTAACTGTTCGTACTCAATATCAACAGGCTGAATAAATTATGACCGACTGATGTTTCAATTCTAATCCATGTGGTAATTTAAGCTTCTTGTATAATATAATCGACACTCATCATTACGATATTGTTGTGAACATTATTTGTCTGCTAAGAACACACACACACACACCTTAATACTTGGGAGAATAATTAATGCATACCCAATCCACTAGAGGGATTAAACTAGAGCAGAAAGCATGGTATGGAATGCATTTAGGAAACAGAATAGTTGGTTATCATGTAAACAACAATTACCTTTCTCACAAAACAGACAGATGTTCAATTAATGTGAACTACCATTTATAACCTAAAACCTAAGTACCTGAAACCTGGAGCCATACAAAATCCCCAGAGCATAAACTTAGGTGTGCTCAAACTGGGACGAGAGAAATTAAGAGACGCTGTGTGAAGTGCAAATTATAAAAGGTCACGAAAAGGGCATCGTGGATCAAGGGGTTAACCAGAAAATGAGGATAACTTGACCACTATAAGAATAAAGAACTGAACAAAGGCTGAGGTCCTACTATGCAGCACAGAACTGATGGATGATCAATGTACTGGCCGGGTAGGTTTTAGTTAATGACGGCCTAGGCTACACTCATTACAGCATCAATGTTTACCACAGTATTTATTCTCCCTCATCTCACCCCACACCACCCGAACACACACCCAATCATTTATAATCTCCGGCTGGCAGAACTGTAAAGCGTTGAAGTTCCCACGGTACGAGACTCAAAACCGGGACAAAGACAAATCCACCATAATAAAGAAAAACTTCTAGCCAACTTACATAGCCTATAGGATAATATGATTTTACCGACATTCTAATACTAGCCTAATTGTAATACACAAGTAAGAAGAGACAAAGCTTTACTTATTACGTTATCTGTATTATATTCATGGAGAATTATGCAAATGATAGCGTTAGAAGGTCACATCCATGTTAATATTACGCACATACGCACACAGGATATCAGAGTGGGACCTGGACTGAACATACATATATGTTATATATATAGTACTATGAGGTCTTCATCTATCTCCACGCTGGAGGTAACCCTTTGCTAGGGAAATGTTACAAAGGAGGAATATTGAGTCTGACAATTTCAAAGCACAGTATTAATGGGAATTATAATCACGAATGTACAATGGGGCTTTAACCCGTTTAGCAAGTCTGACAAGGCTTGGATGTGTTTTTAAACGCTGGAATTACTAACATACACATAGACACACACAGTAGTCTATACCAATACTTGAAGGAGGTATCACTCACATACACATATTCTACTCCTCGTCTTCTGTTTTTCACTCTAACGTAAGCTAGTTACATCCCTGGGGACAGACATACAGGTGTCCTCCAAGAAATCATATTAATTTAAACTAACTTATTGAAAGGAGTAATTATTATGCCAGTGTGATACATCTTAATTAATAAAGGTATAGAGGTGTGCAGTACTTACCAATTCTACAAGTTTGACAATGCCAGGTCCTGTCTTGAAGTACTCCAGGCAGAGGGATATTCCTGAGGACTTTTGTGGGGAAGCGTAGGTTGGTGAAGTGGTGGTGGTGGTGGTAGATACCTCTGATTTTGTGTGAGTTTCCGCCATCATGTCTTACTATATTATTCGTTGCTGGTGACCTTCCTCCAAAAAAGACGACAAGGATTGCAAAACTCGATACACACACGGACAAACAGACAGACAGACACAAACGAATAAATCCGACCGACTACCTTCCTTCCACACCTGTTAGTAACGCACTGACTGACTCGCCTCGTACGGACTGACGCTCACTGAAAGAAAGTCACTGTGGGCGGCAGTGGGGCACTCTGGTGGACTCTGGTAAGGGGTGGCAGGGAATCATTGTGGTGGGTGTTGCCTGCTGTGTTACGTTGTTATCCACACCCACCTACACTAAGTTGCCAAGTTTACTATTTTCAAGCTGCATTGGGCTGCTTTGCAAACCATTGGGCTGATATAAATATTAAAGGGCTGTATGCAAGAACGCTAATTAATTGATGGCGTTGATAATGGCGTGGTACCGGTACGATGGATCTGTTGCTTGTCTATGGAATCATCGTACCGGTACCACGCCATCGTCAATACCACCGATATTCTTGCATACGGCCCTAAATTATGCATGACATCGAAGGTTGTAATCAAGGATAATAGACTATAGTCTATCATCCTTGGTTGTAGTTATGTGTACAATCAATGTATGACTTACAATCACTGAAATAGTCTTTATAACTATTAAATAATCTACAATACTATATCATTATACAAAAATATTAAACTTTACACAAGAAATTGAAAGAACTATATCATACTCAAATATGTATATACGTACTTTCGCACTCAGAAAGGTGAAATTTCTCGTGGGGTTACAAAAGCTATAATAATGTGCTACGATTATAATAATTCAATGCCATCATAATTATACACCAGGAATGTACTTAAATATGGCTAGGGGGTCTGACAGCTATTACAATATAGGCCTACATAATTGGTTAGGGCCTACAGTATCTCATAAAATATGTTGTTCTTACTCGCATACATATCGCAATATCATATTCTATGCAAATAAGATTCTATGCAAAATAGTAAATAAGATATCTATTTCTGTGTTTTCATGTGAATTGAAGTCATGAATGTTCGCCAATAAATTGTAGCCTATATACAACATTTCCCCATTCACACACTCCTATTCAAACCATATTTCTGGAACTAGCATCCTTTAACACGTTACTTTCTCTTAATGTTTTACTCTATATAATGTTCAATGTCACTTTACATTACACCTGTAATTGTTGGACCAGTCCCCCTTCCCCTTAGGATATCTTTGGTGTGGGTGTTCTACAAGAGTTATTCATGTGTATGGGCAGGAAAGACACAAGAAGTAATCAGTGCTGATAGTTCTTTATCTCTTCTCTCAAAATGCGATGACTCGTCCACCAACAAGGGAAGCAACACTATTGACTCAGTGATAGGGAAAGGGTATTTAAGCTTGCGGACATTGGCGGAACAAATTACTATAATAACTTCGATCGTTACCAGGTTACTTTACGTAAGTACAGTATCATGACAATATTAGTATTTGTTATCTCTCACACAGCGCTTTCAGAATCATATTATATGTCCGTGTCATGGGCTTATTGTATAGTGCATGGTTATTTGCTATGGATATCTTGATATGTATGTAAGCTACGTAAGTATGATATAGTTAAATAGCAGACTGCATGATTCTCTACCAAGATATATAGATATCAAGGTGTAACATGTAGCCTACATACTCCTTAGGACGCATTTATCAGTTTGTGGACGCAATATAATTATAATATGTATACTGCATGTAACGCTATATTTGTATAGGAAGTACCGGTAATGATGAAGTTTAATCATGTTATGTTTTTAACATTACTCTCATATGTCTTGGATGATTCATCAGTTCATCTTCAGTCAGATCTGAGGGGAAGGATGTTTTTTCCATTATTTTCCTTGTTAGCCAATATCTTGTTAACACTTTTGATTGCAACAATTGAAACTAAACTGATGTTGATATTAATATTGTTTGTGAAGAATAGTACAAAAACACAGTTAAGTATTTGGTCTTTCTCTCTAAACACCGATAAAAAAAATTGCGAAGCGCAATGTGGTCAAGCATCCCCTCCACCATTCATTTATGGGAAGGTGGAGTTTGGTGGACCAGCAGCTGCGGTTGAATCACTCTCAAGAACGTGTTGCCATCCTATAGACTATTGAATCTCTTGTGCCATGCTCACGAAGGGTTCACATATTAATTTTATGTTTTATGTTGACGTACAAAATTATTTGAATATTTTGATTAAACGATAAAAACATTCATGAAAATATGTATTATAGTCTGCTTAGGTGAAAAATAACTGAAATATATATATTGTAAGGAATATGTTGCATTCGATATAGATTCAGAGCCACCAAACATTTCTGTATGGAAAGCAAATATGTCAAAATCTAATATATAATTTTTAAGATATAAGTATCATTAACATTTGGACTTTTAATCATTTAAGCTGAGTAATAGTGTAAATGTTGCAGAAAATGTTGTATTGGAGTTCAGATTCCGGAGTCTATAGTTGTAAGTGTAAACATGGCCGACAGCGCCAGCGAGAGTGACTCGTCTTCTGTTAATGATGGGCCCATTATGCAGCCCCCGTCCATGCCACCTTCCCCCATCACCAGGGAACAGTGGCAAAAGAGGATAGATTGCCTGCAACAGCAAAATCGTGTTCTCAGAGCCGAGTTAGAGACCTATAAACTGCGGGTGAAAAGTCTGCATGAGGAGAACAGGGCGTTGCGGCAAGCCTCTGTCAATATTGTAAGTCGAGTATTTTACCTATTTTATGTTTGTTCTTGAATGATATTGAATACATATTAACTTAAATGAATTCTCAGTTGCAGTGTTTTGTGTTAAAAGTAAGGATGTTATTATCATAGAAGTGAATTTTTCTAATAATAAGTGTTCAAGCTGCCTCTTGTCACTATTATACCTAGTGTTTACTCTTGTTTTTTGAAGTCTTGTTACGTTATATGGTAAATAGTTAGTGATGTTTCAAGTCAAAGTTTAGTGTAAATTATAGGATGTCACTCAATGTAGAGGGATGTGGTTTATATTTTTTCCTAACTTTGAACAGGAGTCGTGTGTTTGAGGATTTTAATTTCTGTCATGTTTCTTTATAATATTATGGTAAATTATTATAGTGATGTTTGATGTTTCAAGTCAGAATTTGGTGTACATTAATTGATATGTAGAGGGAGATGTTTTATAACTTTGAACACGAGTCGTGTGTTTGAGGATTTGGAATATTTTTACAAATTGCCACAACTCGATTTCAAAAATTTTACTATTACCAGTATTTATATATCACTATTACAAACAACTTTTCTATATACCATTTCTTCTGCAAATGCTGCATAACAGTAGTTACCTCTTATAGTTAGGTCCCAGTAGTCTGCCCAAGTTAGGTCCCGGTAGTGTGTCCCAGTCCAGATTAGGTTAGGTCAGGTGAGGTCTGACTAATTTCTACTGTATATTTTTTCCTGCTTAGGTCCCGGTAGTCTGCCCAGGTTAGGTCCCGGTAGTCTGCCCTGGTTAGATCCCGGTAGTCACACTAAATCTTTCTAGGAAATAAAAAAAATTACCGAGGATTTCAATATCTGTTCGCTGACCTTATTGAAATCAAAGAGGCAAAGGACTTAAGGACCCTGTGAAAGTGAATGAGACACTGTGGCTTTTGATTCCTTCTGATGATGCCACAAAATAAGCTTTTTCAGCATAGGGGGTGTTTCGTGGTAATATTTGAAGGACTCGTTAACCTCCAATTTTCTAACTACGACATGGGGTCCCTAAGAGGCTCAAGAGACTTTCTCTTCTCACTCTTGTCATTTGTAAGTGTAACTTAGGGGAACTATATGAACAAAAAATCTAATTATTAACTGTAAAATTGATTTATGTTAATTTTGTACGTAAATATTTAATCCTCCACAGCAAGCTCGAGCAGAACAGGAAGAAGAGTTCATCAGCAACACACTCCTCAAAAAGATACAAGCTCTCAAGAAGGAGAAAGAAACATTGGCACTAAATTATGAACAGGAGGAAGAGTGTCTTACCAATGATTTGTCACGCAAACTTAGTCAGGTAAGATTTCTATGTTTACTTGTATGATACATGCTTGTCCATGTATATTCATGGAATATACGCAATTACTTTCATTACAGACATCTCATTTGGTATGTTATCATAAATTGAATAGGCAATGTACTAATATTATTAGTACAGTATTAGAAGTAGTGACCTAAACCAGACTGTTTTCAAAGTGCTTCAGTGAGAGTTGCATAATACAGCCACAATTTACAAACATCCCTGATGAAGAACAGTAAATAATCTGGTAAGAATGCATAATTGTATACAGTATGGCACTACAGAAATATACTAACCATATTTAGGCGAGGTGAAATATTCAGTTACTTATAGGATGTTGATTTCCACAGTTGCGTCAGGAGAAGGTGGAGCTAGAACAAACACTGGAACAAGAACAGGAATGTTTAGTGAACAAGCTGATGAGAAAAATAGAGAAGCTGGAAACAGAGACAGCTGCCAAACAGAATGACCTGGAAACTCTTCGAAGAGAAAAGGTGGGTTCAAAATGCATACTAGGATATCAATCTAGCACATTTTCCTTCATTCTCTGACCAGTATAAGGTTGCCTTTGGCTACCTAACTTGTTTCCAAATGGTTAGACAACTCTAATTAGAGCAAACTTTGGTATACCTTTAGTAGCGGGAGCGATGATTATTCATAATATTTTAAGTATTGCTTACTGGATCTCAAGATTACTTATAATAATAAAAGTGTCAAGGAATGCATTTCATAAGGTATACAGTTGATATAATGCTAATATAACCACGTAAAATGAGTTTGGAGGTGATGTGTGGTGTGCAGTGTACCTTAGATTGAAGGAGACACCAAGATGTTTGTAGCAAGAGACGAGTGTAAGAAGCGTGTTTGTAAACTCCATGTTTATTGGTGGAATATGTGACGTCATTAGTATTTGACGTCATGGATGGTGGAGTATGTGACGTCATTAGTATTTGACGTCATGGATGTGCTTTGATATTATTGGTTGGAAAACATCGAGTTGCCTATTGATATTGTTACTATTTTATATAAGTAATACTACAGTACTAGGATTTCTAGATAATATACAATATTTCACACTTTCAACCTTGTCATGCATATATTGTTTCGATCCGTATTTGTTTTACTAAACCAACTTTGATATCACCATATCACAATTTGTCACAAAGTGAACCTTGTCAACCCAAAAAACAAGTAAGTTCATACCTAAAACACAGAAAACTCCTGGAGGGAGGCACTGCCAATAGGCCTAGAATTGCTGAAAGGTGCACATCCCAACAGGTACGAGATAGTTACCTACAGGAGTATTTATATCAAAAACATTACAAGGATTACCGGTACAAAATTAAGCAATTCTTCTAGGATATCAGCAAAATTTACGAATATCCAGCGATGTAAATGGCATGTTAGTTTGCTTTTTTATTTTTCTGACGCATTACATAGAAAAAAAAAATATTTCATGTGTCCCGTTTAGGTCCTGGTGGTGTTGGGTAATGTAAGGGTTAGCTCCCGGTAGTTTGCCACAGTCCAGGTTAGGTTAGGTTGGGTCAGGAAGGTTCGTGTGATTCCCAAAGGTTCCCTACAGCCAGGTTAGGTCCCAGTAGTCTGCCCAGGATAGGTCCCAGTATTTTGCCCAGGTTAGGTCCAGATAGTCTGATGCGGTATAGGTTAGGTAAGGTCATGTAAGGTAAGGCTAATTTCAAAATGCCCATTTGAATATGACCTATCTTTGTAATGGGGCATTTATGGAGGAAATTCCATAGAATAAAATAGTCTTGCAATTGTCTAAATAAGTGGGTAATGAAGGTATTGTTACGGTGTGACATCTTCACTATGTCACATCGTATTTATATTTTACTATCACATCTTCACTAGTAGAAGATGTCTAATTGTATTTCATTCTATTCCTGTGATTCCAGGCTAGCTCAGAACGAGTCTAGGCATATGGTAACAGGAATAATTAGAAAATAGATATAAAGATTCAGAGAGCTCTGAGAGATAACGATTAAAAATATTAAAAGGTAAGAATAAAGCTATAAAGAAGATTCACAGTGTATAATAAAGCTATAAGAGCTTAGAGTGTATAACTTATTCCTCTTCTCCCTCATAGAGATCTGATTACGACGGGCCGTAACAGTATTAAAACCGTACGCAATAACTGTAATGATTAACAACACACAGCTGCATGCACGACCTGACATCCATCCATCTGAATCCTCCCTTCCCCGTGAGGACAGAGTCCACCTGGCCAGGCTACGATGTGGCCACCACCCGGCCCTTCTGACATATCAGAAGAGGCTGGATGAAGCCACTGCGGATGCCTGTCCAGGATGCAACACAGCACCTCATACTATTAAACACATTATTGAAGACTGCAATACACACAACCACACTCGCCAACAACACAACATACACTCTTTGAGGGCACTGTGGGAAAGCCCGGTTCAGGCCATGGCCTTCCTCAGGAGCTCGGGGCTGCTCGGCCAGACTCCTTGAGGAACTTCAACAACAACAACAGTAATAATTTCAATATTTACCGAAAAGTTTCTTATAATTGTCTTAAATAAGATTTTTTCAGGTGGTGTTTATCTATTATAGTTGGTTAGATATAACCGGGAGGAATATTATATTGAAAAACCATGTTTGGGAATTTAATATATTTAGGCAAATAAAACATACGGGATTATTTGGGTGTAAATACGCACTGGATAATGACATCATGGTTGGTTGGGCTGATGACGTCATACTTATCAGCCGATCACAAACAAGGACTCATCACGACTCGCTCTCAGCAGATGTTTATAATCACGCACGTATTCTAAAGCCATGTTTCAACCTCACTCTTTCCCTGATTTATTTCATGCCCTCCCCATCTATCGGGGTCAATATTATTGGGGAAAATGAAGGAAATTAATATTTGGTACACAATGAAATCATCCCGTTACTAAAGGGTTTACCCAAACTTGTCCTGAGAAATGAGGATGAATGAAAGTTGTAAGATTTTTTTTTTTTTTTAAGATGGAGAGACTAGCTTAATTTATGTTGTTATAGTTTATACAATTATCTTCCTTTTAGTTTTCTGAAATTGGGTTGGTTACCCAGTGATACCTCATATTATTTTAAATATTTTCCTCAGATTGAGTTGGAGAATACGTTAGAACAGGAACAAGAAGCACTAGTCAACAAGCTGTGGAAACGAATGGACAAACTAGAAGCAGAGAAGAGGTATGACCTATTAGCCTCGTTCACAAAGTTGTTGAGGCGTTATATAGTATAGTGGTGTTTAGGGTAAATCTGGAGCAACTGATACCATTATATTTATTTATTGGTCCTATTTCGTGACATACTTTGGGGAAATTTAGGTAGTCCAATCCTGGTATACCAAAAGTGTTATTATTACCCCCTTATATGTGCACTGTTATGTGCTAGAGTTATTTTGCTTCTAGCACTTTTATCAATGCAACAACATTGCTGGCAAACAGAAGGATACTGATTATTTTGAAACTTTATTAACTCAGTTTAGGAAATCCATTCTGTCATATAGATAGGCAAAATGAATATTTTCCAGTTAAGTTATGTCTTAAGAGGCCATACACACTAACAGTTATGTTGTCATAATGTCAGGATGCTTCAAGGTAAGTTAGAGCAGCCCATCTCCAACCCGCCTTCCCCGGCCGACTTCAACCAAGGTGATCGAGCAAACAACTTGTCCTCTCATATCCAACACCTGAGGGATGAGGTGGCCAGGTTCAGGGAACAACTCACTACTGCACAAGAGGAGCGTTAGTATTATGTTGTTTCATAGTATATTTTCTAATTTTAAGTGTGTTACAGTTTGTCAAAATTATATATATAGTGTATAGACACCCCCTAACTGGAACCGCCTTGTCGTGGTGGGGGGCTTCTGAATCTCTGAGACCTGGCGAGCTAGACTAGAGGGGGCTCCGGCACCTGCTCTGCCCCAAAACGGGGAGAGAGGGCTTCCCATGCTAGGAAGGTTGCTAGTGAGAGACCAAGACTAAATAGTTCCCATCTTTCAGTTCTTCAACTGTCCTTCTTTTCTTTTTATTTCCTTCCTGCTTGCTGTCACGCCTCTCTATCACCTTTTTCTGGCGCTATAGGACCTCGATGTTGCGGCGCCTAATATCAATCAATCAATCAATTGTGTATAGACATAACCCTATAATTGACTGTTTGTTGAACAACATTTTACTATTCCAACAATTATCTGTGTATTTCTGCTCCACTCTTCTGACATATTAATAGCATACCATGTGTGTGTGTGTGTGTGTGCATGCTTTTTGCAGTTTTGTATTTTATCTTCTTTCAAGTAACAGTATTATGAACTATTTTCTGTCATATCAACCATACTGTACTTGCCATCACCCATGAATTCAATTATGGTTGAAAAGTTGTCACTTTTCTGCTTTGGCCAGCTCCTAGGGGGAGTTTTCATAACCCTTAATTTCCGGGTTTTGTAAAATTTCGACAATAGCAACAAATCTGGAGCACCGCAGATGTAGCATTCATTCGACAGCACAGATTTAAATTTGTGGGGTCCCTAATAGCTAGTTTTTTGTTGATAACACTGGCTGTCAGCCAGGGAATTGGTTACAGCCATTTCACCCACCACTAGTCAGTTTTACTCGAACAGTGAGGGTCAAAGGACATATTTTCATCACTTTTCCTGTAATTACCATATATATATTAGTGTGTGAAAACTTACTTATATATGTAAATATAGTGTAAAAGTGAATTTTGAGTTGATGTCATTGTGGGGTGCCTCCCTATCCTACAGATGTCATTTTAGTCTTCACAATTACATTGTACATCAGGAGACAGCTTAATGTTTGTACTTTAATTTCTTGTATCATTTATTTATGTAGCATGAGTGGTTTACAAGCTATTAGCTGTCAAATGTGTTGTTTACATAGTGAATGCGAGTGCGGGACAGAAAGCTGCCACAATAGATATTGCCCGCTGCTAACTAGTTAAGGGAATACAGTGTTAGTCCATGTGAACTAATGTTGAGGTGCTAGTTAAGACTTGAATATCAAGCAGATAACATATGAATATATTTCAGATAATCGAACAACGCAACAGTATGCAAACGAGGAGCGACTGATTAGAGAAGAGAACCTGCGACTCCAGAGGAAACTACAGATGGAGGTTGAGCGGCGTGAGGCCCTGTGTCGCCACCTCTCTGAGTCAGAGTCAAGCCTGGAGATGGAGGAGGAACGGCACTACAATGAAATTACTTCCCAGCGGCATCGTACTTTGTCTAGTCCAGTGCCATACAACCCATCACCAAGTTCCTCCAGACCTCTCTCACCAGGTATTATTAATTTGATGAAATCTGTCATCATCATGACTATACACTTGACCCCTAAAGACTGCAATTCCTGGCGAAAGCCTTCACCCTCAACCGCAAATCCCACCTGATTTTAAAAGTTACTCTAAGGTTATTTTTGTTCTTATAGGTTTGTAGAGCTTTATTTTACACACCAGAATATGCAAACAAAAGTCTTCTATCTCCACTGGTTAGAGTACAGCAGCATCTGTTATTCAGTATGATAATACACTAAGAGATTTATTGAGCCTGTGGTAAAAGGATAGTGCTACATTTATTCATCTGATGTTGAGGACCTACTGTACAAGTTTATCAGTATACAAAGATGTATTTCATCTGATTTTACATATTTTTTTTTTCTTTTTCTTTTTTGGTACAGGTTTGTCCAATTACAGCACCGGACGTGACCTCTTCTCTCCCCCGAGTCCAATGGGTCGTTGTCCACACTGCGGCCAGGTGATCATCCACCATGCACCGCCCACTGTCCCTCCGCCCACTTACCTCCCTTCTGCCTCCCCTCCTCCTCCTCCTGTCATCTCACCTGCAGTAAGTTTTTATTAACCTGAATGCCTAGATACTGTAGAAACCAGCAATGATGCGTAAGCAGCAAGTGTAATTCCACCAACCAACATTTCAATAAATCAAGTAAATATAATTTGCACAAGGAGTGGTTTTAGAATAATAATTACAATGAGTATGATTTTTGTTATATAAAGAAAGTCTGCAGTGCTATTCAGTTATTTTTATTTTTTTCTTATAGCCACAGCAGTGTGTGATTATTGGCACAGCCACAGTGAAAAATTCATGTCTGTGAAACCAGAGATCAGTTAGCTCTAGAGTGCCAGAAGTTTCTCCACAGTAAATATTATCTACCTCACAGCCAAGGAGAGTTGTGTTTTTAAGGCTATCAAAATATACCAGCATGTAGCAGTCGGTAATAATATTTTATGGAGCAGAGCTGTTATTCCTGCATGTAACTTGGAAATGAAAAGGGTACTACAAATAGTATAATCCTGCCAACACTGACATATGCGTCAGAGACATGGATATGGAGTAGGGCTTATCAGTCTAGACTAGGTGCAGTGGAAATGAGTTACTTGAGAGGAGCTTGTGGTCTTAACAGGTGGGATGGAGAAAGTAATGAGAGATGTGGTATGAGTGAGAAGACAATTTGTATTGAGTGTTGGGTGGTTGAGAGGGTAAAATGTAAAACATTGAGGTGGTTTTGACATGTGGAGAGAATGCAAGATATGGAGTTTGCAAAGAAAGTGTATAGAAGTGAAGTTGTGGGACCTGGTGTTAGATGCAGACCACCGTTCAGATGGCAGAACAGAGTGGAAGAGTATGTGAGGGGCAGAGGAGGGCTTGACCAAGTAAGGAGGGACTGATGGAACAGGGAAAACTAGAGACTCTTCTACTGTGGCCACCCCCTTCGAGGTAACGAGGCATCAGAGATATTGATATAGATATACTGTAGCATTGAGAATGGTAAATACTGTGCCCCAGACAAAGAAAACAAAAGGGAGTGCTTGACTAACATACACACTCATATGCATGAATAATATTAATGATTGGAGATATAGTATGGTTTATAGTGTGTAGCTGCTACAGTAGTATTTGAGTTAATTTTAGCCCTGTCAGTAATATTTTCTTTTGAATAAATTTCCTGGCAAGGCAAGAAAAATAATAAACTAATGTGTTGACAGTGACCATCAAGATGGCTTCATAGTCTTTTAAATTGAGCCAAATGATGGATCACTATTATTTTCTAACCCACAGTATATCATACCTGTAACCACCACAAGTACTAGCCATGTCTGTCATTAGATTTCTTGTGTAATATTCCTACTAAAACATTTTTTTTTTTACCAGTTCCAGAGGCATGGAACCCGAACTTCTCAGGAGAGGTTTGTAAAGCCTATCGCTCCACCTCCAAGCAGCTCCTCCTTGCTGGCAGCTGCAGCAGCTCCATCTGCCCCTAGTGCTCCCTCTCATCACTCCACCACCTCTGCCACCACTACCACACCACATCACCCGCCTCCTCCACCACCTCCAGTCCCCTCAATACCCCAGCTGCCCTCCTCTCCTCACCCAGTGGCCCCTCCCTCACCCATGGATGTGAGTCGGAACTGATGCATCCGACAAGGTTAGCGTCACTGGGATGATCATTGGTTAGTCTGTGAGGGAAAGGAAAGGTTTGATGTGTTCATCAGTCTCTTGGGATACATGACTTGATAACAACAGTTACCATTCTAAGGGTTTTTATACTAGGAAATTCATCTTCAGTTGCCTACAAAAGTTTCTGTGCATCTTGTATTAGAGTGACTTAGGTAAGCATATGACAACTTCTTCAAGTAAGGACTGGGAGTAGACTTCATTGACTAAGTTTAGCAGCAGTTTTTTTTTAATTGGTTGCAAACAGGATAACACATATAAATGTAAATCTGTCTTAAAAAATCACAAAAACAAGGGCTTATAAAATTATTGTCTCACTGATTAATGTTGAAACTTTTGTAGACAACTGTACCGGGTAATGACAGTGATTGTTATGATGATTTCATGATTATTGGGCTTTTGTATCACTCATTTAAATTACCTTGATTGTGACTTGTCTTGCACATGGCCCTAAGAGATTATGCAGTATCTCCTATTTATGTTATAACATCATTAACTGATACAAGGTCTGTTGTTATTATTGTTGTTGTGTGACCTCTTGGAACAGCTATCAAGTTTCATTATATCTTGGTAGACTCATGAACATGACATCATACCTATCATTCACAGAATTGAAATCTTGAGGGATATGCTGTTGTGACATTTTTGTGATAAAAATATAAAATGATATCCTACATGACTTGTGGTGTGAAGTAGATGATGATAAATGAAGAAAAGAAAAGAGATAATTATGTTGTCGGACTTTTGACATGGTGGTTAAATACACCATGTTTTTCTCTGTTCTGCTCTATTTGTCTGTAAAAGACTTCACTATGGGACTGTAATTTTATTAATGCCACAAGTTGATGGCAGTTCTGTTGGTGGTATGGGTGTTGTTGTGTAAGCAAAATATGTGATACATATTTTTATCTGATAACAGTTGAATATAATAATGGGTAATGAAAGTAATGGGATGAAATGAAAAGCAGAAAATGCAGTGATAGTTTAGAAGATATTGATAATAATGTGTAAATGGAGTGTTAAGTTTTTTCTTTGGTTCATCATCTGCATTGAGAAAATCTGAGGCACATTAGACCGAGTACCAATGTAATCCACAGACCATGACATCATGATACTTATACTTTAAACTTGGATATCTTACTAACCCCATTTTAGTAACAACCCCATTACTTCAACCCTAATATTTAAACATTTGACTTCCTAAACATTATCCATCTGTGCTTATGGCTCAATAGGGAGTGAATTTAGACACAATTGCATGTTAAAACTTAAGTGACCTTTCACAGCCATTTCTGCTATGCACAGAGAATGGTTTAAAAAAGGCAAAGAAAAAGAGAAAATTGCTGGTGTTGCAATACAAAGCTTGCTTAGTGTTTGCAATCTTAGATGCACTTGCAAGCTCAGCTGATAATTCCACAAACATTTAATTTACACAAAGTATGGTGTAGACATGGTAAACAAGAAAAAACTAACCCTTCACTTTGTATTTACAGTTTATTTTCTCTTTCAAAATGACTACATTTACATATATAGTTTTCTTATACTGTAGGCCTATGTTATTTACAATACATGTGTTAATTTTATTTCTCATTAGAGGAATGACGAGTTTTTTTCATGCAAGTGTTGGACTGAATCAAGAAACGTATCCCATATGAACATAACCCAACTTACACAAGGTTAATTGTTTGATCATATTTTCAGCAACCTGAATTTAATAATGAAGGAAGGCTGTAATATTCTTGTGCATAATACTCTATTGTGGTGCTCGGTCAGTTGTGCCCCAGTGAGTCTCATTTGTTGTATCAAAACTATGTATATTTTTTTCTGGCTGATTTAAATATCCACATCCAATATTGTAAAGACTAAGCATAATTGATCAAAGGTTAACAGTCAACATCAGTCAATCAAATGTAAAGAAACATAATTTTTTTATTTCATAAACCTCAGGGGGGCCACAAAGAGACCTCCTTAGGGGTAATAATTGTGGGCAATTTATCAGCCAGGGAAAAAAATCTAAACATTGGGTGCCTGCATAACATTATTGTTGTGAGTAGCAGCCAAGATGAGGTATGAGAGCAGTGGTGGTATGACTCCACACCAATTATAGTTACTTTAGTCCTGCCACTGAACCATATTTAGAATATTTGTGTCAGTTTTATTACTTAGATGACAGTACTGAAAGATACTAGGGAAACTTGAAACTAATGATAAATCTTGGTGCACTGGTATCAAAGTAGGTTCTGTGTCTCCTTAATGATTCCTCCAAGCTATTCCAAGCAACAGCCCACCATTATTTTTGTCAATATGGTCCTGTTTCCTGGCATATTTTGGAGGAATCGAGGCACTCTATACACATTATATAGAGCCATTGTGCCAGTACCATGCCATCGTCAGTACCACATATTCTAACATACGACCATTGTGTAGGTACAGTACTGCTTTACCAATTACCCTTTAATGAAGCCTGTAGGTTTTCAGTAACTCTCATTCAGGTTTTGGTAATTTGTACATTTGTACAGGTTTATTGCAGCTTGGCAAACATGAAATAAAATAATATGCATCACGTTATTTTATTACAATACTGTACAGTATTTAGCCATTGTACGTACTGACACCTAAATAATAAAACTGACCATAAGGTTTTTAATCTATCTCTATAGCTCTGACGCCTCATTCCCTCCAAGGGGGTGGCCAAAGGGTTTTAAATCAAGATATACAAATGTTATATTGACTATATACAGTAACTAATGCACAGTTTTGTTATGCAGAGTTGTAATAATATTTGGTGTGGCGAGAAAGATGTGTGAAAGGATTATTGGTCTATTTTGGTGGTGGTGTTGATCACTGAATAATAACAGATCTCCAGGTCTTAATTAATCAAGGGGTGAGTACACTGTTGGTGGTAAATCTGGAGCAGCTGATTCCTTGAAACAATTCAAGGCAACAGGGTACCATTATTTTTGCTAACCTGGACCTGTTACCCAGCATACTTTGGAGGAATCAAGGCACTCTAATGTACCAATGGTATACTCTCCCCTTAATTAATGGAAGGTAAATAACCCCAGTGAGAATATGATGTTTAGAGTGATAATTATATTGTGGTTTTTATTTCCATGTTTAATACAATTCTTCAACAGTTTATGCAATTAATATTATTCTTGCTGACTGCTCTGTTTACAACACTTTGATGCTTTAGAAGAAGTTATTATCATTCAACTGCTTATGTGATGTAGATAGTTATATTGCAGTGTACTGCATTACCAATGAAAGAATATGCATTATGATTAATGCTGTCATGTAATATTTTACTGAGCTCAAAAGTTCACACTACACATGTATTACAGCTTATAGGACCATATGCAAGAAATTATATGGGTTATAATAATGAAGGATGATGATGACTGATATGATGGTCTCCTGAACATTCTATGGAGTTAATATAGACAATACAAGTGGTCGTATGTAATAACATCTGTTGTGTTGATGTGATATGGTATTGGTAAGATGGCTCTATTGTTTTGGTATGGAGCCATCGTACCGGCACCACATCATCATCAACATCATGGATGTTCTTGCATATAGCACTGGGTGTCATTATTACTTGTATTATGACTTTTCTTGCATACATCCCATAGATATGCAGTACAGAACAGTAGTATGACATGTATGTTATAATGATGCTGGTGGATTCCTCTCACACATTTACTATTGTGGTAATAAGGCTTAAGGGAAGATTCTCTTGTTGGTGAATTGAAAAGTCCATTGTCATTCCTCCAAACTATGCCAGGAAACAGACCACCTTAATGAAGGATCTGTTTCCTAGTAATGTTTGGAGGAATCAGTAGCCCACCTTCAAAAAAATCTTCCATTAATGTACAGTCTGGGTTACTTTAGGGAACTATGATATAGCATTAGAGGCTATTGGCGTAACCAATCTACGAAAAAAAAAGTTACAATTGTTTTGGTAGTTTGGTCTGTTGTGTGGTAGAGTTTGGAGGAATCATTAGCTTCAAATTAGCAAAAACTATAATGGCTTGTGGATGAACCATAGGAAAAAATAATATTGTATTTCATTCCTAACAATGTTATTCATAAGTAAGTGGAACAGTACATTTTACAAGACATTTTTTCCAGGAAACAAAAAAGAATTTTTCGAAAGTTCAATTAGGCCATAACAATCCAATATACATGTTACATCTTACACTATATTGTATATTTTGACATACATAGGATTATTTTCTGCATCACAGGAGATCTCCCTTCCCCATTGATCAAGAGTTTAATGCACATCTGAGGCATATCATGGATTCAACATTTTTCCCTTGACTGTACAGCTACTAAACTGGCACTTATTTGTGTGGTAGCTGGAAAAAAAATGTCAGTGCAGGAATCAAATGAGTGTAGAAATGATGAAATTGTTTTCTGTTGTCTTTTTATTGTTTCAAGTAAATATCTGCACTGCTACAGTACTTCTTTTAACTTAACTACTGTACTATTGGCCACAAGAATTTGTACACACACTCTTACCTTCAAGAGTGTGTACCTCTGCCTGTTCACTTTCTCTCTCAGTAGTTACTTTCTGTAGTGTAAACCTTTGATATACAATGAATAAATACTTGTATCCACCACTTCATTTTACACTCAGTCACTCATTGAAGACTTACAAATGTTTTCCCAGCCTTCTGTTATTCATTGCCATACAAAGTGATTTACTGAGCCTGTTTTAAAATGATATGCAGTATGTGCTACATTTATTCATTGTATATTGAGGGCTAACTGTACTTAACATCTACCTACTGTGTTCTTGGGTTGCACATCTTGAAGAGGAAAGCCCCTTCCAAACGAGAGGCAAACAGACGGCGGACACGGGCAACCGAGTGAAATTCTCTCGTTTTTTACCAGTGTTACCATATCAAACAGTCTCCGGTACCCATTGGCCACTTGTGCCCAACACCTACCCACAAAATTGGTAAGAGTGTCTGCCCGCCATCTTTTGCCTCGTGTAGAAGGGGCTTTAATACCAACTTCTGCCTTATTTTTCACATTGAAGTCAGCTGTCATTCCCTGCATGTCACATTAAGGGTTATAATTATAGTATTAACAACAGCTTCATGGTACAGTGGACCACGCACATGCAAGAAAAGACATGGTAGGCAGTGACAGTAACTTATATGATGGATTGATAGACTTGAAATAAGAACTGTCATACCTGTCAATTTCCTACGAGTTTTCTTTCATATAGTCCTTCATCTGCATGTAGGGTTCACCCTTGATATTGTTACTCATATTTCCGACGGACATTTATTGGGGAAGGAAGGATAACAATACAGTAGCCTTAACAGGGTTGACACACTTCAGATACATTGGAGTGCCTTGATTCCTCCAGAGTATGCCAGGATATAGGACTAGGATAACAAAAATAATAATGGCCTGTTGCTTGGAATGGTTGGGAGGAATTTGTTGCTCCAGATTTACCAGCACTATAGTACCCTCTTGATCACTACTAAATTTCTGATGGCAAACAAAAGTAACTACTGGGTTTGAAAAATCTTTAATATTATATACAGTCTACCACATTCCAGCTGGTTCAATCGGTAATAATAACCATTGTGTATATGTAGTCAATTATGAAACAGGTTTTGTGATTGGCATATATCTCCAGCCAACAACTACAACACCTATTAAAATGAGATTCTTTTATTGGTGAATTGGAAGGTCTCTGATTCCTCTAAACTATGACACAAAACAGATCCCTATTAGTAACAGTAAGAACGTCTGTTTCCTGGGATAGTTTGGAAGAGTCAATAGTCTTCCAATTTACTAAAGAAAGAATCTTCCCTTAAAGTGAACATTTAAAACTGAGTAGGATTATGGTATCATATAGAGAAGAGAAATGAAAATACTGTTTTTTTTTTTAAAGGGGGACCTCTTATAGAGAACTGTGTGCTTATATTTGGGACATTGCTTTGTTGTTAGTATGGATATGGCTGCAGGTAACATTGTACTGTAATTCATATACATGGACATATAATTATGTTCTCTGTCATTATGTTATTTGACCAAAATGGACCCATCAAATGTGATGTGATCAGAAATTACCCCATTGTAAGGTACTGTATTTTATACTGTAGTAGCTTATTGTAATTCAAACTATATATGATTGGTTTTAAAAGTTTGCGAAGTAATATGCCTCACTTAAACTACTGTACTGGTTGTGAATATGTACTGTCAGCCAGACAGAAATACACAATAGAGTTCTAATGTTGTACCTCTGAAGCTAAACATTGATACAGGTATGAAGTGTTACACAACAGTTTGGTCACTAAATCTTTGGGAGCACCCACCTAGTGACTGTTTTTGTATACAACCCTTTAGCTGGTGTGTTTATGAGTGATATGCAAGAACATTAATGGTGTATACGATGACATGGTAACAGTAAGATGACTCCATAGACAAACAACATGGTCATCATACCGGTACCACACCATCGTCACCACTGATATTCTTGCATGTGACCTTATGTATAATATGCAAGAATAGTGTTAGGACAGGTGATCTTAGTGACTGGTATGACAGCTCCATTGATACAGTACAACATTATGTAGAGCCATTGTACCAATTGTTGTGATCACCTTGACCATGAACTCTTGTATACTCACTGAATGTCAGAAGATTTAACTGACCACCATAACTGGAGAGCCAAACTTTGCTTTGGTAATTTACTGGTGATATGTAGCTCTTTTTTATATTTTGGTATATTTGCTTATGTTGATATTTTTTCAGCTTTAAGGGGGAGAATCGTGTTGGTGAATTGGAGGATCTCTGATTTCTTGAAACAGGATGCAGACTGATAAACTTGATATGTTATTTGACCTGTGGGAAATAGTAGCCTGAAATTCACCATCATCATTGGACCTCCTTTAAGGGCTGAATATTACTTTGAACTGCAGTAGGTGCTCGAGTGTCCAGTAATTTAAACTAAAGTGAAGGTATTAAAAAAAAGTAAGGCCCGTATTTTTAAGAAATTTGAGGGCCCTTACTGGAGCTCTATGAATCCTCCAAAATAATCCAGGCCACAGAACCCTTCAGTATTTCTAATTGGGAATCTGTTGCCTGGAGTAGTTTGGAGAATTCATAGACCTCCAGTAAGGGCCCTCAATTTTTTTAAAACTATGGGCGTAAGTCTTCTTTTATATAGACATTTGTTATAAATTAATTTGCTTTTTTAAGCTAATATTTTATAATTGCTACATGAATTACACATTTTTTTGTACCTTATTGTTTTATGAATAATAGAAGTAAAACTTTTGTACAGTTCCCAGTAACTGAGAAAGGCATGCAACTTTTGGAATAATAATAATTATAATGTTATTTATATATAAAGTAGTGGATTGTTTTCTTTAGTTGATGGTAATTGTCTACAGGTGATATTAATTAATGGGTAACTGTGATTGGTCATAGCTTGTTTCCTCAGGGGGCTGAGAGTTGCCCATCAACCAGTCGGATGCAACCTTTTGATATCAGCTCTGGACATAAACATAAACTGTGAGCCACAAACATCTGCTGTAAAATACATTTACATAGAGTACTGGAGTACAAGAATGTCAGAGAAAGAAAGAGAGAGTATGAATGAGGAACTTGCAAAAGATATTTCTGTGCTAGGCAATGAGTTCCACCGCTTTGATGAGGTTTGGTAGTAAAGTGTAATGTAATATTGTATTGTGGAAAGGAGGGAGGGATTTAGACAAATGAATATTAGCCAAGTTGCCCCACATAGTATCAAAGCAAAGTCTAGTGAACATGACAAGACCTATAATAGTTGGCAGCATCCTTTCATCACATTCACTGGCTTCAGGCTCAAGTCCTGTGTGGGGCAACTTATACAAAATGGTACTGTACTAATAAATTTATCCTTTTTTGGATAATATATAGGCAAAGAAGAGTTTGAAATCTGTTAGGAATGCTTGTTGTCATGAAAATTATATAATTTCCTGTGCAGTTCACCCTCCATGTTGGGTAAATAAGGAAGTGTTTATGAAGTAATGGGACACTCAGATGTTCCGATATTTTGGCACATAATTTACCCTCTTGGAAAACAGAAGTGAGGCACTTGGAAGCAGCAAAAGCACTAGTTAGCATAGAGGAAAAACATGGAGAATTTTTTACTATATGCAGTAATTTTCTCACAGCAAGGTGCCTGTTTTGCAAACCTTGTGTGTGGTGGGTGGGAAGGTGTAATGCATGCCTGCTTGCTGGATAATTATTATGTCCTGGACCTCAGTACAGGCAAACATAATTAATACTTGAGTTCA
Source organism: Petrolisthes manimaculis (assembly GCA_034508575.1). Lineage (NCBI taxonomy): Eukaryota > Metazoa > Arthropoda > Malacostraca > Decapoda > Porcellanidae > Petrolisthes > Petrolisthes manimaculis. The sequence continues at coordinate 127,769 of JAWZYT010002700.1, forward strand.
TTGAGGTCCTCCTACATCATACAACAACCATTCTGCTTTGTCAGCTCACACATGCAATTGCTTTATTACCTCACCATATAAAGGTCTAATGAATACATATTATTAATAATGATGCAGTTTTCTATGTTGAATTTTACATCTATACATAACAGTGTTAAATTAATATGTTATATACCCAGGGTTCTTTTCAGTTATTGTTAAGATGGTTATTCAAGGAAGAAGCTCTAGATAAAAATATTATTGTATTTTAATTATTTACAATAGTTGAAATTTTCTATCTTAGTCATAATTTTTCCTTGAGGCTTTTCTTTGCACCAATTACAGTTTACTGTATGATTTTGTAAAGCTGTATGATATACTTGTGTTGTAAAGTTAAGATACAAAGTTTCTTTACCTTACAAAATTATGGAAGCCAGGGTTAAGGAGAGCTGCTTCTGTTGGTGAATTGGAAGGTCTCTGATTCCTCCAAACTATACCAAGAAACAGATCCCCTATTAGTACAACTGAGAGTGACTGTTTTCTGACATAGTTAGGAGGAATTAATAGCCTTCTAATTTACCAACAAGAGAATCTCCCCATAAAGGGATTTCAAAGATGACAAAACAGGCACTTCTAAGGGCAGATTCTCTTGTTGGCAGATTGGAAGGCTACTGATTCCTCCTAACTATGCCAGAAAACAAATGTCCTCAGTGGTACTAATAGGGAATTTGTTGCTTGGCATAGTTTGGAGGGATCAGAGACCTTCCAATTCACCAACAAAAGAATCTCGCCTTAAGTAAAGGTTGTGTGACCCAACATAATACATTTTGTCGGCATCTGTGCAGTTTGAGGTAATTCTTCCCTTAGAATTTTTATGGAAATAATGTACTCATCTGTTTGGTGCAGTCGATCAGAGGGCCATATGCAAGAACATTCATGGCATTGATAATGGTGTGGAACTGATATTATGGCTCTGTATTGTGTCTATGGAGTCATCATACCATTACTGCACCATTGTCAACATTGCAAAGGTTCTGTCATACGACCCATACTGCAACTTCCATTATACTGTACTTTGGACAGAAAAGTGACAAAAGTAGCAGTGAATTAGAAGCATCTTCTTGATGAGATAATAGTAATGAGGAAGGAGATTAATGATGAAGACAGTACAGTACCAATAATTATTGTACTTTACATAGTGATAGATTTATTATGCCTCACTCACTCACCAGCATTACTACAACCTTGGGCTCCATTTGTCACCAGCAGCTAGGGGTAAAAGGAGAGGGTAAAGAAACTATGCATCTTGACTGTACTTTAGTGACTTAGGTTGAACTGTTCCATCTTACTTATATTTAGGGGTAAAAATAATGGAGCACCTGAAGAATAAATTATTGTCTCTATACTGTTGTTGATTTTTGTCTACATTTGTTTGACATTACATGTATATTTTACAGTCATTGTGAAAAATTGTGTTAGATTTCTCAGAGGTCAACTTAACCCTTAACCTTCACAGAGTGGGCGAAGCAATATGGTAAACACACAGGAGAGAGCGTGTGACATCATATGGCACAAAAATTATTCCACCAATGATTCATATTAATAATTTGTGTGCCCAATGTCTTCATAATAACTAGAGAGACACATGGGAGTTGTCTAGGCCACTTGCGGCCTGCATGACTCAAGTTTCAGACTGTGTACAGCAATGTGGATTCTTCTCTGGTACCCAACCACGTCACTCTACTCCTTGTACACGCTGTATGGATAAGTTATCCTGGAGTGGGACATTACATGATTTGGAGAGTGACTGCAAACTTATTTATAACAGAATGTGATTGTGTGATTTACTATCTAGTAAAAGAACTGAGGAAGTTATTCTGCCTCTTGTACCCAGTTGCACCACACCGCTCCTCTTAAGCATGGTAAAGTGACTCCAAAACACGAGGAAGTGATTCCAGGACATAATTGTAAGAGAAAATGAAAAATTATTGAAAAATTATTTGAGAAATGTGTAGACAAGAAAAATGGGCAATATCACCACATCTGGACAGGAACTATGCTTGCCATCAATCAGTGAGTCACCTGCTACCCTCTTGCTTGTTCATTTCCGACCCTACCTCAATTCCTCCTCTGCTCTGGCATCAACTAAAACACTCCACTTCACATCATTCCTCTACCTCATCCACATGTCCTGTACAATGGAAAACTCGGGTGAGTACTACATGATGTGCAGTTAAGTTTTACTCTAAGGGTCGTATTATTAAACTTCTTCGAGGAAAAGGTGTTTCTTGGCTCACTTTGTATTGCAAAATACAGTAATAGGAATTGAGAGATGAAGAGCCTTTTCCTCAAAATAGTACAATAGTTTAATAATGTCATCCCAAGTAATTTTTAATTAGAACATCAGGCGGATTTAAAATCAGTTTTGTCATTATCCCGTCTGTGGTGTAAGTTTTTCTCCTACCCGCCTGCCCTGTGAGAGTTAAGCAACAGGTAATGAACATCAATCAATCAATGTATATTAAAAATTGCAACCATTTGGCAGAGAGGTAGGTAAGTAAGATGTGGGTGGTAGGTAGGTAAGATGTGGGTGGGTGGGTGGTAGTTAAGATGTGGGTAGTAGGTAGGTAAGGAAAAATTGGAAAGGTCATAGCACTTGGTAGATGAAGGATTTTTTTTTTTTTTTTTTTTACTATACTGTACTGTACACAGGTGAGAAAAACAACCGACTCACAATTAACATTATATTGTGTCCTCAGAATACAAATAAATTCTGTATGAGGAGCGAAGGCGTCGCATGGAAGAAACCGTTACACAGGGATAAGAAGACCACAGTCACCTGAAAGTTTAGCTACGAAGCCATGCTGGTGTCAGTATCTCAGTGTTCCTCTTCCTCTCAGTTCAAACCACAATGCTGCCACACAAAACATCAGACAGCCCGGGAATCACCATGGGTACGTTTTCATATGATATGTCTTTTACGTGAATATGCTGGTCAATAATATTGTACCTGTACTGGTGAAGAACTGTACATAATTGTAGCAATACCAGTTAAAAAAAGAAATTTAAAGCATTTTCAAGACTGCTAATTAGTTATCACTCTTTCCTGGTGTGAATTGAATATATACTCATACCAAAGGTGATGACAAATATGAATACATAGCTACTTATCTTTGATGTTGAAAATTACATTTATTGTTTCACTCCATATTCATTCATTTTTATAATTATCAGTAATGAAGTTTCCCATTAAGCTTAATTTACCACCATTCAATGGATAGCAATAAAAATTAAACTGGTAGTGATTTCACAGTACTACTGATGTTGTTAATGACAGAAAAATAAATTGGCATGAATCTTTGTGCAATTATGTGTAAAGTGTGGGGTCTGGTGTTGTCACGTGCTTGGAAGACTATTGCTCTTTTATAATTACATTATTTTGCACATGGTAACAGAATGCCCTTATTTAGAGGAACTGTTTATGAGCACCCTTGCTACAGTCCCCACACAGGTTCTAGGTTAAGAAACAGAACAATTTTTGTACAGTTGCAGACAATAAGATTTGGTCTTTTCTGAAACTGTACATTAAATAACTATTCTATACAAAGACCTTTCATCACTGAAGCACTTGTTGTGGTGTAATAATTATGTTCAGTTCATTTCATGTACAGTTCAAGAATGGCTTGACTGCATCAGTCCTATATGAGTTAAGATTAAGAAAAAGTAGCAGACCAGAAACTACTGCCTGTAACCATACACTAAAGTTATTCATGGCAATTTTTAGTACTGTGTGTACATACATTACCAGCTGTGGGAATGAGAAGGTGAAAACTTATACAGTAATTATCTACTTTCAGACACACTGAAAGGAACACTCAGATTCTGAGACATTATCAACAAACAAGAGAAGCTTGGGACTTACCGAATTGGGTGTGGAAACAGGGAATCGACAGTTACCAAAAAGAAACAACAAGAATATGAAAAATAGATGCATTGATCACTCTGCTAGGCACTTCAGCAGCAGGGACATGTGGAAGAATAATAATTGCATTTTGATATAAACTTTTATGTTACTAGTGTGAAGTTTGATTTGCAGTCCAGCAGCACACGTACAAGAATATGAAGTTCCCGTGTTCCCAGTCACCCAAATCGGGCAAGTATTGTTTTAAAGACGAAGAAATGGCAGGGAGCACCACCTGGGATCACCACCAATACTTTGTTGAGAGATGTTCCTTTGGCACCAGGCTCTGTTTACACATTAAGCCTAAGAGTCCCGTAATGTGTACAAGAATTGGAGGGTTCTGATTCCTCCTGAATATACCAAGAAACAATCTCCTTCAATATAGGTGGAAATTCATGGCAATGTTTGAAAGGAGTCATTAACCTCTGATTTCTGACTACATCACGGTTCCCTTAAACTCTTGTATTGTCTTTTACCTGCATAAGTTTTATTGTTACTTAAATTTGCCACAAGAATATATAACAAAATTTAACATCCCCAGTGTATTTTGCTGTATGTTAAAAATTCTATAACAAACTTATATAACACCCTACAGCCACTTGCCAAAGGAAGGTCTCTCAGTTATTCAAATTTACTTTGCATCACACTGGTGAATAAAGCTACACATATATTTATAGTGTGACCTACTCCCTTGGATGCTGGCTTGATTAATTATTTGGAAAAGGACAGGAGTGAATGTCAAAATGGTCTTTTTTTTTTTCTATACAGTAGTTGAGTTGTCATTGATGCTTACAGGAAATGGGATTTGCTCAAACAAAAATTTTGAATATAATTTTTTTTTTTAACTACTGTAGCTTAAATTTTGGCAAATTAATCATAGTGCAAGAATTAACCAGTACAGGTACAATGTTGCTACTTTGTTATTTAATGTATATATTTCTTTAAACAGGTCAACTTTCCAACCAAACAAAAAATAACAGATTTAAATCTAAAAGTTACTGAACGAGTACAAATAAATGTTCACAATAATTATATCCCAGAGATCAGTTTGACACATACTGTACTTAGCAACAAGAACTAAACCCATCTACAGTATAAGTAAAGGTCATCACTCCATTGTAGACTCCTGCCTTCTATAAATACTCTGTGTAATTCCCGAGTAGCACACCTCAGGCAGCAACGATCAAACATACAGCATGACGTTCAGGTCACTGTCCTCCTGTTGCGGGTCTACAGGTCAGGTGCATGAACTCTTTATTATATACTTTTATTACAATGGGAACTAACACCAAGCCAATATGAAGTCTTAGTAAACAGCTTGGCCTAGTTAGTATACAATTTTCCCATCATGACATTCACCAAGATTTATCACTACTGTACTGTACATATATGAATTAAGACAGAGAAAAGCTGTCAGTAATGATGAAGTTATATTTTACATTATAATTTATATCTTGTACAGATATACCATAGTTCTGTATTACTGTACTTTACTAATGCATGTAGGAGCAAATTTTGAGCTTCATTTGGTAGTTCATAACAAAAAATGTTTGGTTTTCTTGATTAAAGTTTAAATAACATCCCAAACAACACTCCAATATTTTAAAGATAGTGATGGGAATGAAAATTAAATGATGGATTATAATGGCTTGAGCTTCTCTGCACCTGACCTATATTGACCCGAGTTGACAGGTCATCAGTCCCCCACACTAATGACCTCAGGGCAGCAGGTCTCATGAGATTTAGTGACTAATGCATGAAATGTCTCCAAAAGAAACTTTATTCTTCAGTTTAGTGCACAACCAAAAGCTAAAATACATGGAACACTTCACTCTGATACCTTCAAAGTAATCATTAAGTACTTAAGTTTGAACAATTTATGGTCAGCTATAAGACTGGTTTGCACACAATCATCATATACTTAAAAATTACATTAATGAACTGATCCTTATCTGACAAATAACATTCACCTACATGCCATAGCTTGATGATTATGGTACCTTGCTCTTTGATTTAACCATTTATAATCCTGTATTATTAACAAGTAAGAGTAGCAATAGCAAGGCACAGTGTAATAGAACTGACGATTGAATAAGAGAGTGAGCGAGAGAGCTTGGTGCAACTGATTGATTACAATATTGTTGGTTGGTCCATCAGAGACCTGCTGCCTTTCTAAGCTTGGCCCTTAACTGATAAAATGTACCTAAATTCCTCAGTCACAAAAAACAAAAAGATTTACAAAGCAAGGAGTTATTTTTTTTAGTATTACAAGTAGTATCTTCTTCCCTATATAAAGTTTGAATTGCCATGGAACATAATATGGAAGATAGTCTAAAAGAGTTCCACAGTCACTACAGTATCTCATACTAAACTTTATATTTTTCCTGCCAGCTCCAGGTGAGAGGATGCTTGCCAAGAAAATCACAGCAAATATCACCCTCTCATCACAATCAAAGTGGAGACCTCTGCCCCCTAACTAAAGCTTCATAGTTCTGGTAATAGCAAAATTCCTCCACTACATTTCACTCGGTTTATCTACAAAATGGGAGGAAGGAGAAAAGGGGTTCATCATAGGTTTGGAGGGGACAGCATCATCTTTTGTTTTAATTACATGTACAGTAATGCAGTCTATAGAGAAGTACTGTAACACATAAAAATTAGAACGAATATTAAATCACAGTCCATAATAACAGAATGGAAATTACCATTAAAATTAAATGTTTACAGTGCACACATACCCATCCTTAAGCATATGGTATGGTACTCAGATGAAAGGAGATGCACTTTATAAAGGAGGGGGCGATACATGCCAGCATTACCAAAAAAAAAAAAAAAAAAAAACTAGAACAAGAGAAAGAGCAGGTAGAGGTCATCATGGAAATTGGGCAAATAAACAGACTTGGTGTTAAGATAGCAAGTCCATCTGTGACCGGTGCGATAAGCCCTAGTAACCCGGCAGGAGATAATGGCTTGCTCTGGGATCAACAGGTAAAGCACAAACATCTGTACACAACACTTTATGTTAAAAAAATAAGGAGAATTATTGCACTGCAAGTTACTGTATGATAGTACAGCATGATGCTTCATCTCCCCCTGGCAACTACAGTTCACCGTTCAGTCTAATGTGGTTACATTTATAGCAACAACACAATAATTTTTTAACTGTTTTCAACATTAAAGATTTACCTTAACAATTGAGGTTTACTGTCCCTGTACATATTGGTTATCCTTTTCAAGGGAAAAATTTTGACTGATTAAAAATTAATCACATATTTCATTTTGATTATTTGCCTCAATTTCACCTTGAGTTTTACTACCCTGTTAACATTAAGAAATAAATCGGGTATCCTCAACAAAACTACGTTTAAGTGCAATTCACAACATATAGATAGAAAAGATTTACATGTATGGAAGATCAGTGGCAATCAATACTATCAACATTCCTCTCCAATAAGTGTTAGCAACATTATTATATAAAAGGTAGAATGAAAGAAGTTCTTGTTGATTTATAGGATTATACAGTACAGGTATTCATTGTCTATAGACCAGACCCGAAACAAACCACAGCAGTGATTTTGGAAGTTTGCCCAGCCAGTTTAGATCAGTTTTTAAAGGAAAATGAATATTTTACACCAAGACTGCAAATGGAAAGGAATGACAGATGAAACCCACTGTTCTTCCTACCCAATAATGTCTATCCATTTCTCCAGAATGTTTTTTTTTTCAATCAGTAAGAAACTTGACAACATGTAAGGACAAGTCGTAAAGATGAGTAAAAACAAAGCCGTACAATACATTAATTTACATGTAAATATACAATGACATACTAAGAGTATTATAATGGATTATAGCATCATTTCCTTGTTTTATGGAGCATACCATACTTAAATATTCTCTATATTCAAAGAATCATAGACTCCATTATACAACTACAACATGAATACCTCGCCATTAGTGATTTCTACTACTATGTACACTTTGGGTCATATTATTACACTTTCTCCAATTAAAACACTTTTCGTCACTAAATTCACATTGCAAAATAATAGGAACTGAGTGACGAAGAGAACTTTTTATTGAAGAAGTTTAATAACACTACCATTTGCCTCTTTACAGATGTAATCCAAGAGACATTATTTCTTTGATGAAAACAACTTCATCCTCACATAACAGTACATCTTTACATTAGGATATTATGCTTCACCTCATACAATAATTACCTATAGCTTCCAAATTAATTCAACATTAATTTTTATATTTAGGACCTCCAAAAACTATATAAAAGTTATAACATAAAAAAAAATCCAAACATCTCTATCTTTGTTAAAATACAGAGAACAGAAGCATACATACTTACACCACTATATAATACGCCAGGATGAATTTCCATGTGAAGTTCACCAGAAACCTTTTGTTGGAGTAGATAGAAAACATTAGGCCTGTGAAACTAAAATGGATAATTGAAGGAGCTGCACGAGGGGAATAAATTCTTTTCTGTAAAATGAAGGCTAACGACGAGAGAGAGATAGAAAAACTTGGTGACAGCTTACTGACCCAGGCCTTCATCAGGCTTGAGGTAGAACACAGACAATGTAATAGGAAGAGTAAAGGAGATGGAGAGGTGGAACAGCAAATACAAAGGAAAAAGAAGGAAAGGAGAGACATATTGAAGAACTAACAGGGACTAACTCAGGACCCAGACAATGTCAAGAAACAGATAGATAACGAACAACACAGTATGAGGAGGAGTCTTTATTGTCCTCATTTATTTCACTAATGCTTCACTGACCTTTAGAAGGAGTAGTGAAATGTCATTAATAAAGGCTTCTCCTTATATGGGGTCGTTCCTTTTCCATTCTGTCGAACTTATGCATATCAAGAAACAGATTATTTACATACAGTATTAAATATTTTTTAACAGTTCCCATTTTACCCTCAATATATTACTCTTCATAACTGGCTCTAGTGTCCCTCTCTCAGGCCACACTGAGAAAACGTACAGTAAGCATTTATTCTTACAAAGTACTGTACTGGCGTGATCTGAAAAATTTAGTAGCCTGGAGAGAGAGGTGGCAAACAGAGATCAATTATCAGAAATGTAAGGTACTGCAATACACATAGGGAGAGAATATAATGTATGCAATTTACAGTAGCTATGAAGTAGAGGAGTCATGGTTAAAAATCATGAAAGATAGTCTAAACATGGATAGTAATACCTGTATATGTAGATAGTTCTCTGAAGTTCTCTGGGTTGTGTTTAGATACAGAAATACTGTAAAGTAAATAGGATTTTAGAATTGATAAGTAAAATTGATCATTACAAGAGTAGAGTCATAGGTTGGTACAGTAACTCCCCAACTTAAGAACATAATGGGGACTGAGTGGCTGTTCGTAAGTCCATTTGTTCGTATATCCGAAGTTGTGTCTCCATCGGCATTTTCATCATGTTTTAAAGCCTCATCTATATTAAGAATATGTAAAACCCTATACTTATAGCATACCTAATACCCATATTTGTATTATCCAACACCTTTAATCCTATTTGAAGGTGATTCATACAACTTTAATGTGGAACATTTTTTTGGCAACATTGGCCATCTTTTCACCTCTTTCCAGTTGTTTTATTATGTCCATTTCACTTCTAATGTTATGTCCTGTCTTTTCTTTGCACTGCCACTGACTTCCTCATTTAACTTTTGCTTAACACCTGACATTTTAGATGAAACAATGTCCAATTAAAGTGAAGTTAGGGCACAAATATTGCGATAAACCAAGACACAACGAAATGACGCTTTCATGTTTTTGGCGCGACTGTGGGAAAGTGTGCGAGTCAGAAAAAGCATGGCGAGTGCTGCCGTGGCATGGCAAACTGGTGAACTATATGCATGTCCAGCAAATATGAAGTTTGCCAGTGCCTTCAGGCAGTTTTTTTTATTTCAGGCACTTCAGAAATTTTTTCATGTTTACGGAATGTTCATAACTCGAATGTTCGCAAGTCGGGGAGTTACTGTATTATTAAACTACTACTTCGAGGAAAAGGCTCTTCATCGCTCAATTTGTAATATTCTGTTATATGAATTAAGCTACAAAGAGCCTTTTCCTTATTTAATAATACCAATCAATTGACAATGATTGGATGAACTAGATTAAATCAAATAGTACTTTTAATCATATTATTCTGATGTTATGAAACAGGCAAGAAATTTTCCCCTCAGTAGCAGCAGAAATATTAACAACTCCTCATTCTTGCACCGTTTGCAAATCATCACAGTCAAGGTCTCATTATCTCTTATACTGCAGAATATATAACTTCTAAATATATATAATATATTGTACATATATGCACAATATGCATTGCACATATATATGGGATAAATCATAAACTTTACAAAACAGACAACAGACTAATAACAAATCAAATCTATACTCCCCAGTGAGGAACCAACCATATATAGTCTTTCATTCCATAGCTAAGAGTTTCATTATATTTTATATGATCATTTGTGTTACACATAACTTAATAAATTATTAATTATCAACACTATAGTTTTCTGTGCTTAAGGTCAGATGGTTGGCTTTTATTTACAGTAAGTGTTATTGTAATGTTTTAGATCATTAATAATATCATATATGTATATACAGTACCGGGTATATTACTTTAAGACAGCCAATAGGAATTCCCTTCTATACTGACTTTACAAATGTTGAAGGTGAGAATGTCTCTTATTCCTTTTATTTCTCTTAGATAAGAATAAAATTACTATAGAAGGTGACTGACACACAAAGCATCATTACAAAGGTGACCATCTTTGTTCACTGAGTAAGCCTAAGTTATACTATACTGTAGTGGTATAAATGTCTCATCACTAATGACAACATAATTTTGGTATAAAATGGAGTTCTGAAGGTTCTCCATCACACTAGCCATCTATCTGTACAAGGCTAAATTAATCTGATTTTTAATAATCTTTAAAATATACAGTACCATGTATTTCCTAAAGCTACTTTCTGAAAACTTTAGTCCAAGTACAAAATTTGGCGTTGAATGACAAAGTTAATGATAAAACCATGATGCTTGGAAAATTAAATTGACAAACAGTTTCAAGTAAAATTATAAAAGAAAGAAAAGATTATTAAGACAAGTTGATCAAAGAAAGTGACTCTTGCCAATTTTGCTGAAGCTTTTATATGTCATGATGACCTACTGGAACATGTCTTTATTTAATATAAAAAACACAAAGAGTTATACAATCATTACTGTAGTTATATCAAAGACAAGTTTCATGTATAACAGCCTTTATACAATGGGAATTCATTACTGAAATAGGTATTGCAATATTCCCTCCCTCCCTCCCTCCGGGGGTTCTGGGTCCTGATATGCACCATTTCCTCAACATGGGTTTGTGGATTACTTTGTTTTTCCTGATGTAAACATTCCAGTGAAGAGGTTGTTATGTTAATGGTTAGACAAAGGTAAGGTGAGGTGAGGTGAGGTTGAGGTGTCAGCAACAGGGCCCAGGGGTCATATGGAAGGCTAGTGGAAAACACACTTTAGTCACCATCTACTTCACATATACTGTACCAACATTCTGTCTTCTTTTCTTGCTTGCTTGCTTGCTTGCTTTCTTTCCATCTTTATCTCTCTCTTTGTGGTCAACACAGGGGAGTTCAAAATAGTGTCTCCACAACCACCCATACAGGACGAATTATCAACATGACCGGGAATACATCATCTGCACCACACCAATATTTGAAGACTATAATACCATATTAAGTGGCAGGTGACACACTTACCACTACAAACCATCTTTTAATTATACAGGAAGAAAGCTCTGTATCTTTTACCACACAGCCATTATGTGTCAAGTGTGGGCATCACTTCTTCACTATTATGGAAGAGATTACTACACTGAAGCCTTCTTCTCTACAACACTGTCTGCAAAACCACATCAGAGTCACATACAAAAAAGAGGGACTTAATGCAGAAAGAAAAAGTACCCTAACAAAACCTTTTTTGTTATCACATATCAATGCTTCAGCTATTCATTCAGAAAAGTTCTTTGCACATCATTAATTCCATCCCAAACTAAATACTGTACTAAATAAAGGCCTGTCCACACTATAGGACAGTACTTTACCCAAGTATATATCTCTGGCTTATTTAGTTGTGTTACCAGATGGAACAATTCCCAGCCAAGAACCACTCTATTGGCTGTGACCATAACAGGCTAAGTGTGTTAACTTATGTGTTATATCTGTTGATCACTGTTGTTTTAGTAGATGGTATAGACATGTTAATACACCATCAAACCTACATGTACTGTAAGGGCATTATGATAGTTTCCCTGCTTATGACGTTATCTCTGCTTGTGCCTGCCATCCACCTGCCAGATATGTGCATTGAAAAGCATTTTGGTAGCACTGACCGACAGTGTGGACAGGCCGTAAAATGTTTTAGGATTTGCAAGAGCTTTACTACCCATGAATGATGCAGAAAAATTCACACTTCCCTTCCCTCTTGATCACAATAAAAACTGGTGAGCTGCAAACAAATGAAAGAGAAGACCAGCAGCACATTAGCAGCTTGTAATCTCTGTCTCTGTGGCCCTCTCATTCTCTCTCTATCTCTCCTTCTTTTTCACCACCTCGCTGGGGATACTAAAACATTCAACACGACTATCACGACCGGAGTAGGTGAGTGGTGTAAACTTGAACCAGGAAGAGAAGAGAGAGGAGTACAGACGAGGGAAGACCAAGGCTCCCGGCACCACCACACAGCTTTATTTCTTCCTCCTGTAACAAAGAAATATAGGCTAGTCTGATAGTAATGATGAATCAATTAATATTTCCATTACCAGGTAAGGTAGTAAATACCTGGCACCATTTATATTGTTTATGAGTGGAACAGTGTTAAGTCTCTTCAGCTTCATTATAATAATATCATTAATATTAGGACACTGATTTACACATATTTTCTTTAAGTTAGCATTCCTTAGATAAACAAAACACACAGCAGACTGCTGCAACATTACATTATATAAAAATACTGTACCATTCTTACTAAACTCTAACACAATTTCTTATATATACATAATACAATATAAAAATGCAATTTATACAATACAAGTAAGTTAAGATATGATACAACAAGCAGCTACATGAAGGTTAGTACAGTACTGCCAACATAATAATATATATGCTAATGATATCTAGTATATTCATCAAATGACTGTATTTACTTCTGTCACATTAGCACACACTGCTAACCAACCATTTAAATAAGTACTGTAGTTCATCTATGTACTCATCTTAAAATCTGACACTTACAGGCATGTACAAATAAAATTGTGTTTATAATTAGCTGCATGTACAAATTATTACCAATATATAGAAGAGTATCTTATTAACACAATGCGGGCATCAGGACCTCAACTTGAAGATAAACAGACAAGGATAATATAATCATTATTGTTACTGTTGCCTGGTTTAAGTTTTCTTCTATACTGTACACATCTTCAGTTCATCTATAGTAGCTTACTGTTCACTTTGTTACAACAAAACACAATGATAGTAATAACTCTTCAATATACAATACTTTTCTTTATCAGGTGAATATTAATAATGTTCATATTTTGAATGATTAGCAAGCAATGAACTAAAGAGAACTTACTCGAGCAATACATCTTATCAACACTATTTTCATAACTATGTGTACAATATATTTCACAATAAAATGTTTATCAAATCGATAAGAATATTAGAATTGGAAGCATATCATAGACTGTCTAACTTCATATGAGATTATGAGAAAATTTGATATTAAACAGAAAATGATGAGATGCTGAAAAGTTCATTGCTTCTACACTGGTATGAGAGTGAGGAGTTGACTAGACCACTCACCAAGAAGTCTCTGTATTAATCTGCTGTCACTTTACTGGACCAGTAAGTATAAGGATTATATTTTACAACACACTGTAAAAGTATTCATAGTGTATTGTTTGAAGTAGAAGAAACTTCAACTTCTGATATTATAATCACGTATACTTAAAGTAGAAGCTAAATAACTTGAGCCTATTTATCGTGAATAATATATGTACACTGGAAAGGTCAATGGTTCTGTTCTAATACAAGGCACAATATGAACATACACCAACTGAGGGTTGAACAATGGTGTTTTGAGAGGAGGGAAAAGTGATGTTGGTTAGTTGGTAGAGATTCAGGTTGTAGTTCAAATCAGTGTTGAACTATGAAAGGGAGATTATTTTGTTGGTGAATCAGAAGGCTACTGAATCTTCATAACTATGCCAGAAAACAGATAGCCTCAATGGTACTAATAGGGGATCTGTTTTATGGCAAACTGTAGTTTAGAGGAATCGAAGACTAACAAATGAATCTCCTCTTGACCTCCAGTGTACAGTACTTACATTCTTTATTCCACACCTACCTGACAAAAACGCCAATCATACATACAGTACCTGCATTGAAAATAATGTGAATGATATTGGTCCAAATAACCGACATCCACACAAAATAAAAAGACATACCAACTAAACTAAATACCATAATAAATAACAGTTATAAGCCAATCACAACTAAAAGCCTTGAGGTGAGTTTTATTCTAATCTATTAAAAAACAGGTACAACTCTGAACTTTAAATCACATGTCAAATTGTACCAAACTTCCACTACTGTACTGTACTACTACTGCCATAATAATTAGTTAATACATCAGTCAACTATTAGTGGCATCAACCACTCTTTGCTAGCTTTACTGAGGCCAGCTGCTACAACACTAAATTACTAAGACTATAGAATATTTGCGTTCTGTATTATGGGACCCCGTGATGTAGTTGAAAATGGGAGGTTAGTGAGTCCTTCAATTATTGCCACGAAACATCACCTAAATGGAAGGAGCTTGTTTCATGGCATCGTCAGAAGGAATCAGAAGCCACCAAGTCCCATACATGATCACAGAGTCCTTAACTACTGTAAAAAATTGACCTAAATGTGGTCATGTTTAGAAAAGACTGGAGGGACTACAGTATGTAGTAAGAGGAGAAAACTCTTGACACTAAAGTGGAATGTAAAATATTTCCTCCAAACTATGTCAAGAAACAGACTACCTCATCAAAGTTACTTATACTGTACTGTAATTAGTGAACTGTTTCATGACAAAGTTTTGGCTGATTAAGTAGCACTCCAGCTCACCATCAATAGTTTCTCTCCTTTAATATTGGCAAGGATAAGGAGGGAAGAGGGGAAGGGGGTTGGAGAGGTTACCACAGATGCAGTCAGTCTTTGGATTATATGGTGAATAAATAACATTGGAAAGGAATAGTTATAAAGGTCTGGTATTTAAGGACCCTGTGATTGTGTATGACACTTGGTGGTTTCTGATTCCTTCTGACTATGGCATGAAACAAGCTCCTTCAATATAGGGGAATGTTTCATTATAATATTTGAAGGAATCATTAACCTTCAATTTTCTGACTACATCACTGGGTCCTTTAATTAAGGTTACACAAGACCATGAGTGTAGGAATTATATGTATAAAATCAAAGTAAAGTACTGTAGTTATATTTATATTGTTGTGTTTATAGACTGAATAAGATCTTGTAAATATAAAATCCCATGATTAAATGAATTGGAGAAGTTAATACTCAGAAAAAAAAAACTAGTAATAATCAGTTTGAGAAAGTATGAGAAGATGGGGAAGTACAGTACGTTAAAAGAAACATACACGTTACAACACAAATATGCAATTTAATCAGATGGAGTTCAAATGAATCATTATGGAACATTCCAACAGTAGAAGATTTTACTGAAGTTTGAAAAAATAATATAAAACTCATTATTATCACTGAAACAAATACCAACAAGCAGGGTTTAATTTAATTGAATTTATCATATTTATGAGGGAAATTATCCTTAATAAGGATTTAGTGTTCTGTTGCTGGAGAAACTAGCTGAAGGATATAAGGTGTTGGGAGTGGCCAAGCAGAGGAAAGAGAGAGACAGAGAGAGAGAGAACAAGGGGCCTAAGATTTCCAATTTACCCGATTTTCCTATGGGAGGAGCAAGAATGGGAGTGGACAGAAGGGAAGGTTAGGTTAACATTGCAACTAAAACCTGCATTCACTGCTACCATCAAAAATATATTTCTCCCACCTGGTATATGTATATTCTCTCTACTTATCATTTTTATACAGGCATGGAAAAAATGTACATCTTTAATATATTTTTTCCTAATTTCTAACCAATAATAATTCCCATTAAAAAAATCCAGAGAGTTAAGACTACTATTATCATACAACTGTGGGTCTTTAAACCTAAATAAAAACTCTATGTTTATTGTTTGTTGCTATCAGGATACAGTAATACCTTGTTTTCTCACTCTTGTTATGGGTGTGTATTGAATGGTTTGTAATGAATGTGTGTCTGGTAAACCCTTATTATCAACTGAATTTATGTGTGTATAACATACAAAGAGGGTTTAATATACACAGATTCATTACAAACAGTGCAATACATACAGTACTCATAACAACAGTGGAAAACAAGGGATTAGTAAACAATAACAATTAAATAGAGATTATGTTAACACTAGTGAGAAAAGACTAAGACATTCTGCAGCCAATTAATTAACTTTCTTTCACTTACTTTCTCTCTTCACTTTACACAAAATACTGTATGATTACTTACTGGTACAACTACAATTAGTAATTTCAAAGCAGTGGATACAGGTATGAGCTGTATAGTTAATGTGTCTAAACCAAAATAATACTCTGTGCAGATTACACTCTAATATTAGTTGTTAAAAATACAGTAACTATAGGAAAGATTTATCTGATACTTTAAAATCAATGTATGTATTTCAAATGATTCTGCAAATCTAACTAAACACTACAATACTGTATGGATACAACCTAAAACTATTGGTGCTCTTACAATAACAACAACTGTAACTGCCTGACTGGTACAAACCTTAAACAATAATACTATATAGCCTTCTGCTAATTTTAAATATATCAGCTACAGACTATAATTATGCCCTATACTGTAATGTAATTTCAAATATAAATACTGAACTTACCATCGTATGCAAAAATCTCCATGGTATTATTGATGGCATGGTACTGGTATGATGGCTCTGTAGTTTCTATATGGTATTGCCGTACCAGTACCACGTCATCGTATGCACCATAAAAGTTCTTGAATATGACCCATTGATCTACAACAGCAATTAAAATTTTTCTGCTACATCTATGATCTAAAGCAAAAATAAAATATAGAGTAACAGTTGCCACTAAATGGTAATAAAAGAAAAGTCTGTCATTTATCATGCCACATTGTACTATTAGCAACTCTGGTCTAAAGACAGAAAACTTTCTACCAAAATAAAACTACAGTATTACAAAAAAGTGAGCCCAACATTATTCTCCTTTACTTTGAGACTAACTACTGTACTAAAGAAACTTGTGTTGTTTCTTAAAAGTAAACTCCATACAGTACTGACTATTGTAAATGAATTAAGATACAATACAATGCTCACTGGTTAGCACACAAACACACAGGGTAAGTGTTAATAGTAAGGCTTAGTAGAGTAGAAGGGGCCAACTACAAGGAAGGTAAGGAAAGGACAGGAGACTGAGGGTGGTAGTATTAAACTTACTCTTATATAAGGGTGTTTCATCACTAAATTCAGAATGTAAAATAATAGGAACTGATTGACGACGAGAACTTATTTGTCTAAATAAGTTTAATAATACCAGCCTGAGAAGAAGGGAAAGAGTGTGTGGTGACTTACATAGCGACCACTTGACTATTTTGCAGTTCATAAATCATCACAAAAATTCTGACTGCTGCCTCAAAAACCACACAAAGCTGCTTGTTGTTCAGTGGATGTTTGGGACTAAAATGAACCTAGATTAACAAATTCAAATTAAACTTTATCATCACACATGACTATGCAATTAAAAAATATCTTATAAAATTATAGTTCTGATTAAAAAAAATTAATAGGATGAATTACTGTACTCTAAATTTCATTAAAAGAAATATTCTTCCAATCAATAATTGAATAACACAATGAAATAAAGAAAACAAGTAAGCACTACACATATCTAATGCAAAAACAATGATGTTGGGTTGAAGTAATACAATCAGATGGAAACATTACAACAATATATCAATCTACAATACTGTACTATACTATAATAGTCTGTGAAGATATAACCACACATACAGACACACACACATTCATACTTAAAACATTTTGTATATAACACTACTGTACCTTGCATGTTATTAAATAAACATCCCTTTTAACACTAAAAAAAAAATTAAAACATAATTTTTATTAAAACATTTGCCATAAAAAAATAACACAGCAGAGAACTACAATATGAATATCAGGCAACAGCATAAATGTATAAAACTGTAACTAAAACATTATTAATAATGTACAATACAATACAGTAGCCCCTTGATATTATATTAACATATTTATTATTTGTAATTTAACACAGGTTCAATAGACCACTAAGTCTGTATGGTAATGAAAAAAACAGAAGCTTGAGAGAACATCAATTGATGGTTTTGAATGAGCAACCGAGTGTAAAATGAAGTGGTGGAAACAGGACAAATATTACTTTATTAATGTTATATCATATATCACGGGTCTACTTCTTAAAAACAATGAGTGGGTAGCATAATGTCCAGGACTAAATATGGAGAGAAAATATAATATTATCATGAGGCAAAAACATTAAGATAAGTGCTACAATTTTAAAATATAAGGAATTTTCAATATTTATGGCATTTTTTCCTCCTGGTATTAAGAATATTTAAGGGGAGATTCTCATGTTTGCTAATTGGAAGGCTGCTGTTTCCTCCTAACTATGCCAAAAAACAGAAGCTCCAAATGGTACTAATAGGGGATCTGTTTATAGGTATATAATTTGAAGGAATCAGAGACCTTCCAATTCACCAACAACATTATCTCCCCTTAAATGAAATCCTATGCAGTAGTAGCACTGGTTAACTTACACGAGTAGACAGAAAATAACTCACGTCTGGATGATAATTGAGGCAGACTTGAGGCCTCTTACGGTAGTGTAGCATAAGGAGTCGTCTACACTTTTGTTCTTCATCGTATTTCACCTCCATGGGTTCAATGTCCAACTTACGGGAATCGCAAGGACACAGGTTGTTGACTGCTACCAGAATCAGATTGGTGGAACGCACCTTTTGTACACTGAATGGCCTGGGGGGGGGGGAAGAAAATAGCATAGTGAATATTTAAGACACAGTATGGAATGTTTACTGCATTTAGATAACTGCTCTCCCTATTATAAATATGTGGTGGAGGAAAACACAATCAACATACAAGACATGACATCAAATATCTATGTAGAAAACTAGCTACAGTGCAAAGGATTCCCTCCAAACTATTCCAGACAACAACAGTCTATCTATCTATTGCCAGATGCCTTAATCTGGTCCTGTTTTGTGTCATACTTTGGGGGAATAAAGTCACTCCAAGGTACTAAATGCATACCATCTCCTTCATATCTGACACACCAAATTTAACATAGAGTACCAGTAGTACCAGTAGTTACTAGATTTTAAACCCTGGGACATTGAAAGGCTGACATACAATCTAAGTAGTACAGATGGACAGACAGTCCTGCCCCTCAACTCAAAGTAACTTTCATTAATTTTATTCTATTCCATTTACTGTAACTATATTCCATTCAATTCAACCTTATTCAACTTCATTGCATTCCATTTAACTTTATTCAACTTTCTTCAATTCCATTCAACTTTATCTAATTCCATTTAACTTTCTTCCATCATCAACTTACCTTCCACAGCCATTAGTGTGACAGTTTGATAGTTTTCCCTTGACTGGTTTGTACACACCATCCTGCTTCAGTTTATGATTCTGTAACTTGTAGAGGTAAACTTCTTTGTCACATGGTCGTGGATGAGTTGTGTTGATGTAAGCCAACTGTAAAAGTCAATTGTGTCTTAATTCACAGTACAGTATTGGACACTCCTCTAAAATGTAACATTGTAAAATTGTACTGGTATAATTGAAATAAAATAATTAGCATATCCTCTGGGAAGTTTATATCATAGATTATATTTATAAGGACACAATACCACAAGTCCATCATATTTTAAATGTTATATTGAAACAAATCTATAACAATTGTAGTTTCTTACTATTTGACTTTGAGTGTTAATACTGTGTGTAGGCTATAATATCAAGTGTCCCAAAGAGGTAAAGCAAAATATTTCATACGAGATTTCTAATGTTTAATAATTGAAGTATTCTATGAAGGTGTCTTTCCAATATGCAATAATTATAAAGATGCAATTATTTAAAAAGATATGGATGAGGGGAATATCTTCCTACCCATTTTCATTATATTTTTCAATAATTGGATCCAATTAACTCTGCAAATTGGAGATACTGTACTGTACAATCACAGCACATAGTCCTTGACAAGGGGTAAGGGGAAGTCTGGGCAAATACTATGTGTTTAGACTGTACCTTCATAAAACTCTTTAATCTTAGAACATCTATAGTTATAGTTTGCCAAAGTTATAAGCCCTTTTTCTCTCTGGAACACAGTTTATATGTATTAATAAAATACCATAGAATTAAACTGTCAAATACAGATGTTGAAAAGGAAAATAGTTACAGTACTAGGGAATATGCAAATGAATAAAGAAAAAACTCTATACATGATAATGATGGTAGAGTATTGTACAAGACAAGACACTATACAATATAAAGTCTACATGGCTGAATAGCAAATTAAAGTTAAACATACCTTTTATACGTTATTCATAAACTACTTACCATAATAATATACAACAATATTATACATAAAATATATTCTTTCAGGATCAAACTACTGCATAACATATGTTTTCTAATAATATTAAACTTACTCTGCTTTACATTACAATACCCAGCATTTTAATTGTACAAAGAATGGAAATGTTAACAAGACATGATGCTAATTAATTAATGGTGCATAAAATGACATTGGTGAAAGCAGTGGGTTCAGCTCAGCAGCACTGCATTGGCCAGACATGCAACCTGACTCAACCCACAATAGTGATGAAAATGTCCAGGTCAGCATCCAGTGTGTGTGTGTCAACGAGAGTCACACCTTCCAGCACAACTCAGCCAGTGATAACAAACATAGAATAAATAAATTATGGAAATCTTGGATAAGGAATGTAGGCAGCCAATCAGAATACAGCACGACAAGCATATGGTAGGTATAGTTGTAAAACTTAAAAAAAAAAGAATAGAAAATCCATCTCAATAAACACAAAATTATATTGAAAATAATTGTGGATGATGACATTGTGCCAATCCATTATGCTTGTATGTACTGTACCCACAGCTGACTGACTGAAAGCATTCTTCAATTCAATAACAGTGTCATTGTAACTTCAGAATCCTATGGTAGCATAATTTTATTTGTGTGATGGAAGATAAATAATTGAAAAAAGAATTATTATACTGTACATATCTTCAAAATTATAAGGAAAAAGAATGTACAGTAAACACTCTTTTTTGCACAGTATTAACTAACAATACAAAAAATGGATTCTAGTTAATATTATATAATCCTGCAGATGTTGATCTCAGGCTACCAACAGATGATGAAATTTAGGGTGATAAGCAATAATAGCCGTGGTGTTGACGATGGTGTGGTACCGGTAAGATGACGACTCCCTAGACACGATACAGAGCCATCATACCAGCACCATGCCATCATCAACACCACGGATATTCTTGCATATGTCCAATACAAACATCAGGTAATAATACTGTACTGTTGGGTACAAGATGAGCCTCTACTGGAATAAAGTCCATGCTATCGTGCATCTGTTGACCGTATACAATAATATTTGTGGTGTTGATGATGGCTTGGTACCGGTACAATGTTTCTGTTGTTTGTTTATGGGGTCGTGGTACTCTGTCATCATCAACACCACCAATGTTGTTGAATATGGTCGTGTTTCTCACCATCACAGAAGGTTCATGGCCACCAGCCTTTTATATTACACCAGAGAGCATCAAGCTTTAAAGATAATAAGTGTAGCATTGAAAAGACAGGCAGAATATAATACTGTTTTGTCCAGCATAAAAACAACTGAACATTTTACAAAATAATAATTATGGTTTGTGAAACTGGAATAACTTCATAGATGAAATAATCATAATCTCACAAGTTCAGCTGCACTTTCTCAATCACAATAAATTTTAAATCGTGTTGGTTCACACAGAAAAAATAATTAAAAATGCTGATATACTGTACAATATATATACTGTACTGTATATATATACTGTATATACAGTACTGTATATACTTCAAATATTGTAATTTGCACAAATTATAGCGAGGTTCCGTTTTAGTTTAGTTCTGTTCATTGAAGTCGTGATGTGTGTGTGTGAGTAGCAGTTGACCTGAGACACGGTAATGGGCTTGGCGAAGCCTATGTTCAGTGTCGGAGAAAAAAAACAAATTTAATACTCATGTCAGTACAGTACATTACATCTCAATACAGTAATGCATTGTAATGATTTAGATGAAGCAGCCTTCATGCCTTTAACTCTTATCTTCCACAATATATATATATATATAAAAAAATGAGATGGATGCTAATGAATATGATGATGAATATTGTAAGATGGTAACACTGAAGCAAGAAATGTGTGTCTGGGCACTCAACTGTACAGAGAAGCAGAAGCAGGCCAAAAGGAACTCTTCTTTTCAAAATAATATACTGTACATAGAGAAAGAGAGAGATAGAGAGAGATAGAGAGAGAAAGAGAGGAGACGACTAAGGAGCACAAAAATAAAACCGAAGTCAAGGCGAACTGTCACCTTCCATGGAATGTGGGAATCCTTTGGCCTTTTCTTTCCCTCTTCCTTTTTCATTTCCATCTCCGAGTCCGAAGTGGGTTGGAGGGACAAGGAGGTCAGTCCAGCCGTTCAAAACAACACATAAATGAAGAGAGAATTGTGGGTTTAGAGAGAAGTGGGATTATAGCCAGAAACATGGGACTGAGTGTCATAGGTAAGAATATCTGTGGTGGTAATGATGGTGTGGTACCGGTATGATGGCTTTGGTGTTTGTTTACCGGTACCACATCATCGTATACACTACTAATGTTCTTGACTATGGCCCTTAGAAAGAAGGGGTAACAGTGCAGTATCAAACAAACATCAATTTCAAACACAAAGTGAATTAATCTACAAAAACATTAATACTCCATGTACTGTACTAGGCTCAACAACTAAATAAATTCAAGGAGTAAGGAAAAATTTCAGTAAAAAATTATAATACAAACAGTTAAAGCATTTGAATACTACACTGGGAAAAACAGACAGGGAGGGAAAACAAAGGAAAGAGAATAGAAGACATAATAATATTTTATGTTAATCTGTGGATGCATTAGGAGAATGTGCAAGATAAAGTCATGAGCTAAAGTAATGATGGTCATGAGTGGTAGGGTCATATGCAAGAACAATTGATGGTGTAGACGATAGTGTGGAAACAGTGTGGTGACTCCTTAGTACAGTATACTAGAGAGCCATTGTACTGGTACCATACCATCGACAACACCATGAATATTCTTGCACATGGTCTGTAGAATGGGTCAATACCATGTCTACTAAGCCATCATATCAATCACTACATAGACCATAACTTCTCCAGCAACAGCAACCCACTTTGCTGCTTGGTATAACTTACGTCTTCTTAACAATACTTGAAGGAGTCCAATAGATGTTTCCTGACTGACCATACGTATCCTCACTTACAATTTAGTGCTTGCTGAAGAGGAAATTCTTTGAGGGTAAATTGGTTTGCAAGTGATTCCTCCTATCTATGGCAGAAAACAGATGCCCTCAGTGGTATTAACTGGAGATCTGTTTGGTGGCATAGTTGGAAGGAGTTAAAGACCTTCCAATTCACCAACAAGAGAATCTCTCCTTAACCCATATAGTCAAAACAGTGAATTGAATTCCAGTACTTTTTTATACTGTACTGTACTGTACTGTACTATGCTACAGTGTTACTATTCTAGAAAAGATCTCTCATCATAATACTATAAAACTGACAATGTGTATTTCCTATAGCTTAGTTCTAGGGTCAGTTCTAAGAAAAACTGGTAGGTATAATAATTAGCACTAGTAAAAATATCAATGGTTTTTAAGTTTAGTTAATCTAATTGAGAAAACTTTCAAGGCAAAATCTTTTGAGTAAATACAGTACTACACTACACAGAAAGAGGCATTCATACAATGGGCCGTACACAAGAATATTTATGGTGTTGATGATGGCGAGGCACCAATATTATGACTCTGTTGTTTGTCTACAAAGTTGTCGTACCAGTACCACGCTAACATATGCATCATGAATGTTCTTGAATATAGTCCAGTGTTCTAATATGGTAATGTCTTTGGCAACATCCTCCAAATACTAATAAAACCCTCAACAAATAAGTCTTGAATAAAACACATAATATCATACTGTATATGTATACAGTACTCTACTTGTAGTAATAAAATGTAATATAAATAAATTTATATTTATATGCATATACAGCATTAAAGATGATGTAGGCTAAAGTAAAGTAAATGCTTCATATACATATATACAGTATGCAATAAATAGATCAAACAGCAAGCACATTAAACAGCTTTACCATAAATAACACACTAGCAATAATAAAACAGAAAATATACCGTAATAATTACCACATAAAAAGTTACTACATCACCAAACATTAATACAATAACAAAAGACTCTGACTCTCCCAAAAAATAATTTCTGAAAGCATATCCTCTTATATTAACAATAACTAACATGAATTATTGTCCCACTATACCGGAGTACTGTACATATACTGTAATTTCCTCTTAGATCTTCAAACACCACCTGCTTCATTTAATAACTTGTATGTCTGTACTGTATTGTGGAAGTATGGTTTGGGAAGTGATGGAAGCTTCACATTGTTATATAGGGATGGTAATCATAATACAGTATACCGGTATCTCAATGTTTGCACTTGTTCATATGTTTGTATTACTGACCTCCCCAAATTTTATCAGGTTCATTTCAAAGCAGTGGACCATAATCCTCCTCTCAAAGTATGAGTTTTTATTATGGTTTCAAAGCAGTGCTGGGTCCTAGTCTTTGCTGTGAATGAATGTTTGGGAACAAAATTTTTAGGTAAGGAGCGAACTTTTATGAGTCTGATCAGTGGCAGCTAAATACAAGGTACATAAGTGATATGACTTATTTCCCAGTACAATATCTACTAATGAGAACCAACTCCAGTCACTCACTCATACAACTGTACAAGGCCATCGTACCAGTACTATAACATCATCAAAGTTTTTGCATACAGCCTATATCTTAATCTGATACCATATGAGAAACAAACTGGAGGTTCAGTATGTACTGTATAGTATATTGGGATATAATTATTGTAGTAAACAGAAACCCATTGTAGACACTGTACCATGACTCCCTAGTGCACTACAGAGCCATCGTACTGGTACCACACCATTGTCAACACCACGGCTATTCTTGCATGAGATGGCATGGTAAACCTTCCCTCTCCACCCAACAATTAGTAAGTAGTAAGACATGCATGAAAAGCAAGACATTAATCACCACAACAATGAGATCTTGAAGAAGAAAATCTCTCCCAATACAGGAACTCCTGAAAGGGGAAATCAACCACCGAATACAATACAATACAATACAATACTCTGAAAAACCTGAGTCATGCTTTGGACCGTATGTAGGAATATCCATGGTGTTAATGATGGCATGGTACCAGTATAATGACTCTATTGTTTGCCTATGAAGTTATCATACTGGTACCACAGCATCGTCAACACCATGGAAGTTCACATATACAGCCCTTTGTTTTATCGGTACCACCATGTCTGTCCAGCTCTAAACAGCCACTCACCTCCAGACTCGGGTATCCACCATCTTGGTCCTCTTCATAATCTTGTGGATATTGTGGCCCTCCATCATCAACTGGTGCTCCACCTGGTGGTACTCCTATGACACAGAAAATAATTCACTTATAATATATTATGTTACTGGATTAAAAAGTAACTGTTTCCAAAGTATTGGAGGTGGAGGAGAACATGTAACATATACAGTAAGGGTAATCATTGGATGGTATGTATAATATAAAAGATGATACAAGACAGTAAGGAATGGTACTGTACATAATACTGTATGGTATAAAAGATGACACAAGGTAGAATAGGTGACCCGACGAGATGATAAATTCGGTCAGCGTGATGAGAGAATGTTGTCTGAACTACAACAAACAGGATACATAGTCACAATATCAAACACGTACGTTAAAATTACACACACACACAAAACTGAACACGAGATGACGCAACACCTGGAAACACACGAGTTAGTTTAAACCTGACACAACACAAATACGCAACCATAATTTCATAACATTTGCCTTCCTAAATGACAAGAAGTTTAACAATTATCAATTTGCACTTATAAAGGATTCAGCATTCACATTCACAAATTTCAACAAATATCTTTTAACACTTGTAGGAATTCAGCATTCACATTCACCCACATCAAGATCGAGATGGGACTCAAAAACTTACGAATATCACACCAACCAAACAAACAGGCAACTACTAATACCACTGATGTCATAATTGAGATTGTCGAGATCATCAACATATTCCTTCATTAACTGGTTGTCCATCACAGCCTCTTGTTGTGTTTCATTGTGTTCTGGCAGATGAGAGATATCAATGAGGTGATGGTGAAAATTGCAGGGGAAAAAATACCATTTAAAAATAACTACACTATGGAATGACAAACTGAATCTAAAGGAATTATTGTTTGGAGATATGGGGTGGTATTATTATATTTACTCTTCGATGAAAAGGCTCTTCATCACTATATTCACGTTGTAAAATAATTGACAAAGAGAACTTTTCATCAAAGAAGAAGTTTAATAATATCTCCCATACTCATATTACAGAATCATGTACCTAAAAGAAAAAAAACAGAAGCATCAACTGAACTTGTGCATAGGTCCATATGCAAGAATATCTGTGGTATTGATGGTGTGGTACCTGTATGATAGCTCTGTTGTTTATATATTGAACCATCGTACTGATATCACACCATTATATACACCACAAATGTTCCTACATGCAGCCCATATAAATGAGTGGAAAAGGTTTACAAGGAGTTCATAATAGGACTGACAGTACAGTTTTATGAGATCTGTGATGATAAGCAATAATAAATACTGTACCACCCACAACAATAATACATAAACTGTACAGGTAATAATATTAGTAACTATATATCACAAAATCCATGTTAAATTTGTGCAAACTATCATTCACCAATACCTGTACTGTAAATACGAGAACAGGTAATATTCTCTAGGTTAGTTTTATCACTCCAAAATATTTATACATTTTTAAACTACTGTACATTCTTCATTGCTACCAGGACATGCCTATTATTTTGCATTATGAATTGAGCAATGAAGAACCTTTTCCTTGATGAAGAAGAATACAAATCTATGACTTGTTCCATAAAGTTGTGTACAAACCATAGTATTTAAACTTTCACATTCAACCCACTACATATTTCATGTCAGATTAACAAGGGATTAGTTTTTTGTTTGTCACTCTTTGAGAGATAATCTAGGGTTAATATTAGCTATGGTCCAACTTCTATTAAAATTATGAATTTCAGTGTAAGTCACACAAAGCATAAAAGATATTTTGTGTTCCTTAGCTAGTCTGCAAATAATTTGGTTTTCAAACCAAAATTCTCATGAATTAATTGCACCACCATGAGGTTTGTTAATTCAGACAACTACAACAATATACAGTTAACATGTTTAGATTATTTTGCAAAGTTGTTATACTTTGTTATTAGAAGGAGTTATATAAAAACAATCCTTGAAACACTCCAGAGACCAATAAATATTACCAACCCGCCTCATTTTCCAAATCTTGCACTTCAGATAGCAAGACATCGTAGTCTACAGTTTCACCATTATATGAGTTTAGACTGGCACCTTGTCCTGTAGTTAATATAAATTAATGTTATGTACATCAATGTATCAGCCATATGCAAGAACATCCATGGTGTTGGTGGTGACATGGTACTGGTACAATGACTGTGTAATGTGTATATGGAGTCATCGTACCAGTACCACACCATCATCAGCACCATGAACGTTCTTGAATAAAACCCTATGTACCACAGAATATACCAATACATAAAAATAACTAATTAATAACATGATTTAATAAACTAAATACATAATACTGTACTTATAGACTACAATTATGTACTGTACTGTACTGTACTGTAGTATAGTTATGTTAACCATAAACCTGAAAGAAAATATAATATAACATTCCTTAGCAATATTAATTAAACAAATTCTACTTTACTCATATTTCAATTATCAATACCAATTAACTCTCAAAATATAGAGTCAATCTGAGATCTTACATTTACACAAATAAAGTTAAAAGTTCTTGTAAGCCTGGAACTTGTTGAAGGCTTGGTAGGGTATAGGGTTGGAGGCAACAAGTTGGTGACAATGGAGAGTGGGTTACACATGATGTGAGGGAGAGGGAGACTTACTGAGCGAGACACTGTGAGAGAGAAGCCGGCTGAGGGGAGCCGCGTGGGTTTTGGGGAGTGGCTAGTTTCACTTGGAAACTGAATTTAGACACGCTTCAGGGAACAGTTTCGGATTTGGGCCACTCTGGCCACAAAAACGCGCTTGGTGGAAGCATCATGCATATGAAAATAAAAGGTGCTGATATGGGGTTTGTCGTTCAATAGGTGAAACGTGCACTGCGAACACGCGCAATACTGTATGTGAACTTACTGTATTCATGCAAAACAATATACAGTACAGTACCACCTTTGTGGATCCGGCCCAATTTCTTTAGAGTTTCCTTAAAAAATCTCGCTATCCTCAAAATTTCATTAAAATTTTCCAAGTAAGGTTAAAATTTCACCAGCCAATGAGAAGACTGGATGGTTGCTGAGGTTAGCCAATATATAAACAAACTACCAACCAATGACAACACTACCAACTACCAGCCACTGAGAGCACTACCCAGCTACTCTACCAACCAATGACAACCCAGGGTGTCATCGCTCCCTCTTCACCACCCTTAGAGTTTCAGTGATTTTTGTTTTTGTTTTTTTTCGATTTAGTAAGGATAATCGCTACTGTTGAATCAATGAGTGACTCCAGCAGTGAGGTAAATGCATCTAGTACCTCTTGAGGAGGTAAAGGAGTGTGTAAACTCAAGAAAGTTCCATCGTGTGGTTGCTTGCTACCTCTCGTTAGTCGTTACTGTACGGTACACATGGAGCATTTTCCACCTCGCTGTTTTGAATTACACCATAAATATAATACGGGTAATGGGTGGGTAGTGGGTATTCATTATTCAGAAATACAGTCGGGGACCTTGATACTGCCGTGTCTTGAGAACTGTCGTGGTTATGTTAGTTTTAATTCATGTTGAAGAAATTTATGATTATGATGGATACTATAGTGATTATACTGTAGATGCAGTACATAAGAAAATCATAGTTGTGAATGTGCAGAAGGAAAAGTGTCTAATTTTTGACATGCTACAGAGGCATATCACTCATTGGATAGTTGTCTCCATACCAGTTTCTTACAGAAAATCACTTTGCCTTCCATCTCCAGTACCAAGATGGTTATCTCTTGGCCATGAATCACTTCAGTATGCATACAAACTTACTGCCTATTAATCCTACTATGGTCATCATTAATCACTGAGTTGGGTGGAGTGACAGTGCACATGCTATACAGATTGCAGAAGTAACTTTGTGTGTTTACATTTTATGTTTATACCCATAAACCTCTTCTATTATGAGTATGTCTGTTACCTGTTATGTCAAATTAAAATAATAATAGTACTGTGTGCATTATTAGGCTAATAGTGGAGTTGGGTGGGGTGATAATAGGCATGCATTACAGATTACAGAAACAGGCAGTCATTATTGTTATTTTCAAAATGCCTTTTTATTTCAATATAGTAACTACTATATCAGTGGTTTTTAACCCATGGGTTCCCAAACCATTTCAATGGGTCCTCAAGGGCTTATGGGATTATTATTTTCCCAATACTCTTATTGTAATTACAGTACTGTATTGTTTTAATTATACAGTATATTAAATTTTATATCATGAAACATACAAAAACATTTGATTTTCTTTATGCTAGGTAATATATTATTGTTGTTGTTTTTTCTAGTGTATCATTGTTATGCAGATGTACTACTTGCATAATTAAAACTACCAGCATGTATATTTGTTTCTGTAATATGTTTCCAAAAGCTTAATTCTTAATTATTTAAAAAGAAAATGGTTATGGTCGCCATGGTTGGTTTAAACAAGATTTTGGGTCACTGCTGAAAAAGCTTAAGAACCATTGTACTAGATTAACATTAAAGTACACAATTTAAAGTACAGTGTACAATAAAAAAAATCACCTTGAAAGCTCATCTGGCTACTGAGCTGTGGCATCTTGAAAATTTCAAAAGTTTGACTGAATTTTTCTCCATTATATATTTGTGGTGCTTTGCCGGATATGTTATAAGTGCTTCATATCATTTTATACTAAAATGAATTGCCCTCTACTCATCTTAGTGCAAAAGTTAGGTGATATGTTTATTGTGTGTAAAGCTGTTCCATTGCCATTGCATAAATTTATGTATGTGTTGGTGTAAATCTTGATCTAAAAAAGTAAGAAAATAGATAATAGCTAAAAGCCAATATAGTACCAACATAAATACAATAAAGGCTATGTACAGTATATTGTACAATAAAAGGATTGTTCATAACTTAGAGTAACATCTCACAGTTAGCTATAAATCTACAAACTACTGTACTGTAAAATCTACAAACCAATTACTGTACATAATAAAGGATATGACTCAACATATGGACACAGGTATATAACAATAGATACCTGTTTACTTAAATGTGAGGTGAAAATAAATTTAAATAAAAGTTTTTCAAAGTAAAAACAATAATGGGAAGTTCCAAATATGAGATGTTATCTGTTTGTCACTTGCAACTGTTGTTTGATACAGTTAGTTAAGCATAGTACTGTATCGAGTAGGCCTAAAGATACTTCATACAGAAAGGCCTATTGTACAGCATGATAGAGATTAGTGAAGCCTTCTCTAGTTTTGAAAAACGTCAAAATTCAAGTCACCCTTATTGATGTCATCGTAATTAGGTGCGGGAAAAACTGCAGTTTCTGTTTCAGCCTCTGCTATTCCTTCATCAGACAGGTACATGGGAGGCCAACCAGCTGTGCCAATATACACCCTTCATTAACATCTTGTATTCTAAAATTTTACAGTTCTCCGGATAAGAAAAATAATAGATATACTTGTCTTATGGTTGAATGACCATATCATTTCACACTAAGCATAAGAAGGATGGGGGGGGGGGGGGCATTATACTTTTGATTTCCTATAAAAATACTTGTTTGATGACTAACATGAAGTACATAATACCAGTACTGTACTGTTATGGTATTATATCACAACTGTACAGTATTGTATAATATTATGATTCAAGCTACTGTATGTGGTAAAAAGAAATAAATGATGCTTTATGTTATTCTTATCTGAAGTGTGTATAAACTGCTTACCTTACTGTACTGTACATACAGTATAAATCTTAAGAAAATATTAAACTCAATAAGTTTAAAATTATATATGTATAAATTTACAGAAAAAATAATACAACATAATCAAGTCTTTCACTGAAACTGTAAATAGGAATCATGGAATTAATTAATGATTCAAATAAACTCATTCATGTAAAATATTATTTTAGTCTAGGATATGGTGCATGCAAAACCAATTTCTCTCTAAGGTGAACATTTAACATCCTAAAAAAAAAAAAAAATAGAATTTCAGTTGAGTTTTGTGATTGGTTAACTCACCAGGAGGAAGTGATTCATCAGGCCCCATCTCTTTGTAGTCATGGAAGTCTTGATGTTGTGTGTTACCAAGATTTGGGTATTGGGCTTCTTCAGGGTTGTGTGTGTATGCCCACGCTGCATTAGGATCCCATAACGTGTACAAATGTGTTTTCACCAGCATCCAAAAAACATTGCTCACCATCCAATGGGCTGCCCACTTAGCCATTTGTATGGGCTGTTGGGGTAAGAAAAATGACTTTGGTTACAACTAATACATCCAATGGTATTTATGTACTTCATCACATTGTATTACTGTATTAAGGAAATGCAGTACACAAGAATAAACATTAAAGGTTAAATTGCTTCATAGATCTGTAATGTAGCCCATCTTATCCATTAAACTTCCCCATCACTTAGTACAGTAGTAAGTATGAAAAGAATTACAGCATTATCTGTAGCTAAGAGAATAGTCTACTAGTAATAACATTGTGATAATCTAACATACCGTCGTCAAGAAAGACGCTGAGTTGTTCTCCATCTTGCTGTCCAAACACACGGCCTGGTAGTCAAATATACGAACTCTCTTGTACACTTCACTCTGTACTAGAGACTCCATGATGGTTCCCTCTAGAGTGCCGAAAAACTTGCCGGTGTCGCTGTCATCCTCAGACACAACCACGAACCCATTGTCATCCAGCAAGTAACAGTCCAGGGAAGGACTGTCACACGTCTTACCAGTCTTGCAGTTGTTGGTGGTGGAAGGGTACGATGGACACTGAAGGTAGGAAAATTGGGGAGGTGTGTTTGTAGTAGTGCTGGTGATTGTTGTTCATGGTACTGATACAAAAGTGGTGGCTGAAAATTGTGAGGTGAAAGATCGTATGCAAAAACATTCATGGTACTGGCGATGGTGTGGTACTGGTACAATGACTCCATAGACACACTACAGAGCCATAGTACCTGTACCATGCCATATATCAACACCATGAATGTTTCTGCATAAGGCCCAAAGTATTTTAGTGATTTGTTACTTCAGAAGTAAGGGGTGAAGTGGTGCTCAGGGTCATATGCAACAACATATTTTATGGTTTTGATGTAGGAGTAGTACCAGTACAAGGATTCTCTAGACACAGCAAAAAGCCATCAGACTGGTACCATATGATCATCAACAACAGTGATATTCTTGTATACGGCCCGTACTTTGCTGTAACTTGAATGGCAACATGTGAGGTTTTGTTGATTTGATATGTCTTCTTAAATGAGTAGAGAGATATAAAGCTTTTTGTAACAGTAAAGTGTGGAGTAGAGAAGTGTTGTGGAGATAAAATGATAAGAAGGTAAGGTGTCATTATGTTATATATGCAGGTCATTTGGTGTGAAAGGGGTGTGTTGGTCAATATGTAATACTAAACTAAAGGAAAGCTAATAAAAATATAATACAGATACAGACAGTACTGTACAAAAGTTTGACATGAGTACAGTATATACATTATTGTACCAGTATATTGTCTAATTACAAAGTATCTGAAGTAGAGTAGTGTAAAATATGTAATATAAATCTGGTGTGAAGTGGACTGGAATCTACTCTGCTGCTAATAACTTACTGTGAATTCTTTAAGAGACAATTTTGTACTGTACAATACAGTACTGTACATGCTACAAGTATGTTAATGTTTTCAATACGCTTAACGTACAACAACTACAACTACATGTGCATACTTGTACCAGGATTATTAAAGTTATGGTATTATGGTATTTATCAGTAGGACCATAGAGTACATATAGAGTACATCACATTGTCAATAAGGGAGCAGTACAGTGTTGGTAAATCTGGAGCATTTGATGCCTTCAAACTATTTCAAGCAACAGGTAACCATTACTTTTGTTAATCTGGTTCTGTTTTCTTACATACTTTGGAGGAATCAAGGCACTTTAATGCACCAAAAGTATATTTACCACTTTAGGTAATAATAAAATAGCTTGATATACAAGTACAGTACAATACAGCTCCAGAAGCATTAACTCAATCTTCTTACCGATGGATCCATGGACTACCAAAAAACAATAACAATTAAAATTTACTTTAGTAAATATTTTCTCCACATTAAATTTTCTACTTACGAAAATGTTGTCAAAAATGCAGTAAAATTATATAAATAATTTTTTTTCGAGCATTTATTTAGTACTGTATTATATGAATGTCATAAATATAATTTTCATCAGATAAATTTCAATTGATATTATGAAACATAGCACTTCAATTTTCAATTATATAATATATTTGAACTGAATTTGAATATTCCAAACAGAAACTGGTGAACACAAACTCAACATTAGTAACTATACTGTATAATTATAGTCTGTTCACTCAACACTCTGGTTTAATTGATGTACTAATAACATCTACTGTATTGTATATTTGGCTCTTCTTCATTCGATAAATTTCCTAATGCTGTATTAATACAGTAATATGCTTGGTCATGTTCAGTCTGTAAACATCTTCCACTAGAGAGGTAAAACATCCTAGATTATAATTTCACAGTGTCATTCTCTCTCTTTATTGTTCTTGATAAATAACTATTACAGATGGTATTATATTGAATACTGTACTAGAAATTTTCCTCCTAAGGTTTAGTTACAAAACAAAAAATATTAATCTCTTGCTTACCTTGTGTGTCTCATTCTTAAAGTAATTGACAAATTCTTTATGCTTGATGGTGACTCCAACAACAGCTGCTGGTGCTTTCCTATAACTGTTTTCCTCTATGAAGATGGCACGTGTAGCTGTTACCAGCACTTCCTCAGGATTACGTGTTGCTGAAAAAATACTTTGTGAGCAAAGGTCGGTTTTTGGTAGAGTAGGCCCTTAATATAAGAGGATAAAATGGAGCACTTTCCTTCTCACACAGGCTCAGTAAATCACTTAGTCTGTATAGTAACTAATAACAGAAGCCTGGGAAAACATCTTCCATGAAGTAGATGGAGTGGTGGATACAACTATTTTTTCATTGTACAGTGTTTCAATGGTTTACAGTATTGCAAAATGTTAAGACTTCATTCCCTAAAACAAAGCACAATACTGTACTGCTCATGCAAGAATAATTTCATACATTTTCCCATTTTGATGACCCTAGAATTTTAGAGTGTACTAACCAGCATCAAAGGGCACAGAATACACATATGCATCAGGATCCTCTTGATAATAGTCAACAGCACGCTTATACCAAACCTCATCTATGGCACGATTGTGGATCTTCATAAAGTGTCTGATGGGGAAGAGAACATTAATGGTAGATTATTATCTTGTTGGTGAACTGGAGGGCTGCTGATTCCTCCAAGCTATGCCAGGAAACAGACAACCTTAATGTTATTAATAAGGTGATCTGTTTTATGGCATAACATGGAGGAATCAGTAGCCTTTCAATTTACCAACAAGAGAATTACCCCTTATGTCAGTGCAATATAACACAACCAATGATATAAAAGAGAAGGAATAAGACTAATAACAAAGCAGACTATATTACAATCCAACTACTGTATAACTATTTGGGGAATTATGTTACTGTATATACGAAAGCATGGGTGTTGTCGACATAATTTTTATTATTCAAATGCAAAGTTTAAAGCAATTTTTTGTTTGTAAGTTTACATACATGATTCAGAGCTATTTCCATGCATAGTCTAATAGTTATTATATGGGGGATGGTTTGCTTATCATGATCACAAATAAATGTTAGACTCACGGTGGTTGAGAACTGGTGGGGGGTTCTTGGTTTGGTTGTGTAGGGTCTTGGTTGGTAAAGTCTTGCCATCTGGTCAGTCCACTACGTGTTGCTACAAAGGCTGTAGTGATACCAAATCGCTGGTGGGCTTTGCTGTAGGGTAAACAAGCCACAGCTATAATATAACCATCCTTCATTGAGTACCCATCTTGCATCAGTGAGCAATGTAAGAATTTTAAAACTTATTTCCAAGCCACATTATGGTATGAAGTATAGTAACGGACCCTTCAATGAGACTGAAAGTACAGTAATATCCATACTAAAATGAACATAATATTGTCCTGTACAGACATAATATAGTTTAGTGCCCTTTCAGCTGCTTAACATACTGTACAGTGCATCCAATACAAATGCACCACTCTAAAACAGATACACAGATTTCAATGACATTAAGTTTTTATAATTAAATTTGTTCTGCTATTAGTTCAATACTCAAAGGGTATATTTGGAATAAAGTTTTATTATTACAGAGCCCTTAATGCATTCCATTTATTTCTGGATACTCTTTTCAAAACTTATATTTAAAACTGCATTTATTCAATAATGTTAATATACTTATTACTAATTTACATTGTGATGTGGTAAGTAATGGCAACAATTTTACAATGGCATACTAACTTTTATTGTTACATGCACAGTCTGGTAATGAATAATGTGTTTGGTAATGAATAACAGAAGCCTGGGAAAACATTTGGTGATCTTCAATAAGGGACTGAGTATAATATCAAGTGTTATCAGTTGTTGTTGTTGTTGTTGAAGTTCCTCAAGCTGTCTGGCCGAGCAGTTATACAGTACTGTATCAAGGGTCTAACTGTATTACCTTGCATAGCCTACAAGATACAGAACCTTTGGGATTAAATCTGAACTGGAGAACAAAATTGACAAAGCCAAGGTAAACTAAACAACTGATGGCAACTGTACTGTATTGTGCCATCAATACCAGATCATCACAATGTAAAGACAGAGCATTAATGTATAAAATAATCACCACAATTAGAATGCATGGAAAGGAATATTTGCATTAAGATCCTGAAATAAAAGTAATATTAGTCATGGAGAAAACAATATTAGAAAGTACATCAATATAATATACATATAATAAACATCCTAGAGGTAGCCTAGGCAACTGAGGCTATATGGACCTAATGACACATAGGGCCATATGCAAGAATATTCATGGTGTTGACGATGCCGTGGTACCGATACGATGACTCCATAGACTGTCAGACCAACAACAGACTCATAGTACCGGTACCTCAACATGAATGTTCTTGCATACGGTACATAATACCAAACAATATAATCTAATCAATAATGAAGAGTGAGTCATAATAATTATTGATTTTTTTTTCTAGTGCTTGAAAATTAACCACATGTTCTATCAATCATAACTTATGCTATATTGATTTATATTCTCCTAATTCTTGACATTTACTTAAAAATTTTACTTTACAATAGTTGGAAACTCTGGGATGTTCAACCTGGAAATACACAACCAATCTTTATCCAAATGGGAAATATTTGCCATGATTTTGTCGTGTATGGAACAGTTTGAAAATTTACACAGTTTAGATGTCTAGCTCTCCCTGATTGATTAACCAACCTAACCCTCCTACTATTATTATGATGTACACTCACAATCCAAAATTTGTATCCATGTTTTGTTGAAGTTTTGAATAATTTGACATACTGTACTAGTGAACCATTTACAAAGCTTATCCTGTTTCATATATGTTTGAGTTTGCTTAATACTCGATCAGGCTATTCAAAGCAAGCCTGGATATATATTTTAGATTGTAAGTGTACTGTGTAAGTTTAGTTATTACAGTATTTAATGAAATTCTCTTTTTTGTGAATTGGAGAGCTATAATTCTTCCTAAGTATGGCTGGAAACAGATCTAAATTAACAAAAATTATTGTTGCCCTATCGCATGGAATAGTTTGGAGGAATTATTTGTTCCAGATTTACCAACAATGTACAGTACTAACCCTTTAAAGTACAGGTGGGAAGGATACATGTACATCACTATTATGCCTCATCATTCAAATTCTTTAGGTTATGATTTTACCACCAGGCCTTCACCAATAACTCTTTGTTCACTATGCTTTCATATGCAAGGCACGTACACAATTATATATGCTATTGTTTTATTTTTCCATATAAATAAACATACAAGTTACTAATTTATATTTTTATGCATTCCATTCTCATATTTGCATTCCCCACAAATCAGTGTAGTGATTCCCCCACCTACAGTACTGTACAAAGGTGGCTGATAAAACTGGCCTGGTGTTCAGTACCAAATATAATTAAATGTACTGCAAAAAAAATGCACTTAGAATTTAACCAAATTTGTCAGATACAACCCATGTGTGGATATCACTACTTCTCCTTCCTCCCAACAAACATACACACACACACACACACACAAACACACACTGCCTCCCCCTTTAGAGCTTTTTTCATTTTCAATATCCTAATATAAATCACCAGATAAAAATAGGGAGCTGTCCCTTGAGATGACTACATGCAGCCTGGATAAGATTTTACCTACTTAACCTAAGGAGAGATACAGTAGGTCATGCAGGGGCTTCACAATATCTTTTCTTGACAATTTTTACCAAATTTACATAAACAGCTTTAAGGTTAAATGAAACTATATTGAGATTCTCATAAATGTGTGATCATAATTCTATAACATGTAGATTAACCAAATTAGCCTTTGGTATAATTAAACTGTACAAAATGGAATATTCACCTATTCAATGGCTCAAAATTTACACAAATCAGTAGATATCCCTTTGAGTATATGACTGTTGAAAACAAGATTCCATTTCATTATAGTTTCTCCCAGATTCAATAGGACATTTCCAAGAGGCGAGCATCATCCATACACCAACAACAGTACACATTTGAGTACTCTTCCATATGCTAGGAATACCTTCCTTGTTCTCCATACACAAGGAATGGTATAATGGTATAATTTCCAAGAGGTGGTAAGCATCACACACACACACACACACCAACACTAGGACTGTAAACATAAGAGTAGCCTTCTATATGCTAGCAATACCTTCACTGTTCTCCATACAACAACAACAAGGAATGTTATAATATATATATATGCCTTGTTACCTGTTATTTACCGCACACCAACAACAATAGTATAAATAAGAGTAGCAATTCATATCTCAGCAATATCACCCTTCTTTTCCATACAACAAGGAATGGTATAATATCCATGCCTTGTTTGTTACCATGATACCCTGTCTGTCTGTTTGCTTGCTTGGAGGGACGTGCAATCATTAGTAGACAGAAACAACCCCATTGGAAGAATACTGTACCTGTACTTGAGTGTTATGAATATGGCGACGGGGCTGGTTGTTGTGAGCAAATGGCACAATTAGTGAGGAGAGGAAATCAACAAGAGACAAACAATGAACAAGGAGATTAAAAAAAAAAAGAACGTAAATAAATTAGTGATTGCCTGCCCTCTAACATTCTGTACTGTATATACAGTACTGTCCATCTCATAATATTAACATTTTAAATTTAGCATTAGCCCAAGTATTAGTGTGGAGAGAAAATCAACAAGAGACAAACAGTGAACAGTGAGATTAAGAAACAAACAAAGTAAACAAATTAGTGCTTGCCCTGCCACAGACAGAGTCCTGATCTCATAATTGTGACATTTTAAATTTGATATTAGTCCAAGCATAACATATTACAGTTAAGTAATATGTATGCAGCAACTTCAGAGTAAAAATATAAAAAACTTAAACATAAATAATCTTGGTGTGTGGCTTCTCCCTAAGCTAGTCAAATGATGAGGTGTTCTCAAGATACAATACCAACATTGTACGAGGATGGATGACACAGTATTACTCGTTTTCCTTTGAACATTAATTAAAGGTGATTTCCTCCACCAAGAAAAGTTGTCTGAAGGCTGATATATATATATATTTTTTCTTTTTTCTAAAATGCCAGAATATTTAGCCATTTTTGAAAGGTTAGGAATATGAAGATGAGTGAAAGGTGAAAATGCAACAGATTTATGGTAGATTTCAAAACAAAACATTTGGTTAAAGTTGAAAATTTAGAGAGGTGAGATGGATTATGAGAGAGAAGCAGGTTATCCATTGCAATGACAGGTTATAATATTAAAAATTAAAAAAACTAAAAACAATTAGTGCTGGTGGTAAAATACACATGACAAGGCAGAATTACCATACATTTTTATATATTTATCACTGCAAGTTAGCAAAACAGCCCAAACTTACATGTAATTACTATACTAAAAGTCACATATAGAATGATAAAATTACTGTAAGCTATGTAATATATCAGTATGCAAATGTACTGTAAGATTATATTGAACCAATATTGGTCATCTACAGTTTTATAAAATACACGTACTGTAGTCCCAAGTTTTCATTCCTTTCAAGGCAGTTGTATGTATGGTAACCACTACTACCTGATATCCTTACCCATAAATAGGTGGACAGAAGCAGAAATTTCTCAATGACTCAATGAGTGGTACAGCATTATTAAACTATGGTAAAACTTCAAGGAAAAGGCTAAACGCCAATCAATTTATATTATTTTGCAATATAATTTAAGCATTAATAACCTCTAATTCACCAAACATTATCACCAGATTCTTAACAAAGCTGCCTGTAAAGGATTGTAACCAAGACCATACAGTAGGCTACAGTACATATAAAATATTACTGTATTGTACATATTTTATGTATGGTAACTCTGAAGGTTTTACAAATAACATGATTAACTATTGTGCTTTAAGCAGTGCTGGGGCAAAAAAAATAACAAATAACTAATGCCTACCAACTGTATTGTATTATAAACTATAGAACATATTTTCTTCACTCAACTGTCATAACTGTATATTTCGTGAATTTATGATTATCATTGTCAAGGACATATGGTTCTTGCTTGATGGTAAACTGTATGACTACTTATTCTTTAAAAAAATACTTTTATTCCCTTCAAATATTAGCAACCAAATCCCTATATCATCATAACTTTGGTTTATATTCATTATATATCTATAATATTCTTGTTCTAGCTAATGTTAACGAGGTTACATAAGCAAGGAAGTAATAACTAAGAATAAACAAAACAACTCCACTTACTCTTTGTCTTCTATTCTGTCCTCAATATCCATGGTGTTAAAATATACGTTAGTTGCCCGGGCATCAAACAGAAGACTCTGTACCAAGTCCTTGTCACCTGTGGATATAAAAATAGATCTTATATCTCTACCTGTGCTTACAATTCAGCTTCGTCTAAACTTAACCAAGAAACTATAAGCCATGATGGTGCAGGTAATGACAAAAAAGTGTTAGTGATACCATACAACTCAACCATTACAGTTGTAGGAATTATGCTCCATCACACCACACACAATGATTAAAAATAATGATAAATTTAAATGGGTTAATGACTATTAGGTGAGACTGAATGGGATAATGATGGAATGTGTAGAATAAAAAAAAAATCAGGGAGTTTGTTAAACAAGGGATGCTAACATGGAGAAAAATATTAATATTTTCTTTACAAAATTAAGCCATGTCTTACAAGTGGGATGAGTAATTAAATAATAATAATGTAGAACAAGATTACAAGGAAATTACATGTATTGTCATTCATGGGTTAGTTTGGTATGACTCCTACATCAAGTTACTGTACATATAAATTGTTACAGTGAGCAATAGGCCTATAAAAGTTATACCTATATTATAAACACATTAGACTACTATACCGTTCTATGCACAATATAAAAGTTATGTCATAGGGCTCAAAATACTGGCCAAGGAGAAAATAATAATAAGGTTCATGTGCTATTCTAGTTTTCAATATATTTAATACTGTATAAACTTGAAGAGGAAAGAATGGATATAGTGGTAGTGGTAGTGGTAGACTTGTGTTTCTCAATATTGCATCTAAGAGGAAAAGTCAAAATGGTTTGTACAGTCTAAATTAATTGTAAAATAATACAAAACACAACACAAGATAAACAGAGTCAAACAAAGTGAGGTGTTACTTGCTATTCATTTAAAGTAATACAAAACACAATATAAAATAAACTGAGTCAACCAAGATGAGGTGTTACTTACTACTCAAAGTAATACAAAACACAAGATAAACAGTCAACCAATATGAAACAATACTGTTCCTACAACTCAAAATAATACAAAACACAACACCAGATAAACAGAGTCAAACAAAATGAGGTGTTACTTTCTACTCACAGTAATAGTTATCCCGTCTGTCATCTTCCTGCGTTGGTTGTTTGTAGTTGGCATCTGAGAGAAGGAGGAGAAGCAGTATATATAAGAGGAAGGTTAGTTGAAGGTTGAACATAAGCAACTCGGTGCTTAGTTCAAATAAATGG
Source organism: Petrolisthes manimaculis (assembly GCA_034508575.1). Taxonomy (NCBI): domain Eukaryota; kingdom Metazoa; phylum Arthropoda; class Malacostraca; order Decapoda; family Porcellanidae; genus Petrolisthes; species Petrolisthes manimaculis. The sequence continues at coordinate 169,978 of JAWZYT010002700.1, forward strand.
AGGGAAGACAAAATAGTAAGGTATGAGACTTAAAGATTTACATGTACTGTGTAAGTACTGTACTATAAAAAAATAGATGACAAAATAATCATTTCAGAAAATAGTACTGTACTGAAAAATAAAGCAAGAAAAAATTCAATTACATGTGGCCATATGTCATAGATACAGTAACTACTACAGTACACTAATTGGTCATTGATACACAATAATTGAGGAATATAATTATTATAGTACTGTGCAATTTTGTATAAGGATAATGCTGGTCCACAGACATACTAATATGGAGAAATGACATCAATATCTATAACAACTTTCTAATGAAAATACTGTAACACTAAATAAATTTTGATAGACATTATATAAACAGATGAATGGATACACATGCATATTACTATGAACCAATATACATACAAGTCAAAACCTTACCAAACATTCTATTATGAGTATAATGTACAGTATAATTAAATATGAAAGTTCTGTATCAGAATAGGGTCTGGTTTAGACTCAATTACAAATAGGAAAACAAAAGTATTCGGTGAAACTTAATGTCAAAACAATCAGATTAATGTCAGTTTCCCAAAAATCGATTGATTGAGTAATATTATGTGCCACAAAAGTGAGGTCATACGGCACCCGAGAAAAGTGATTGAGAGGAGGGACAGCAAGCACAAAAGGTAACAGATGATAAAAAGGGACAGTTGGAGACGTGAAAGCCTCTTTTATTCGACTTTTACGACAAGCAGGGATACTTTGTAGCCCCCTACTCCAGGGGGGATTTCCTAAGATATTCTATCTCAGAATATCTATTTTTCTAAAGTTAATTGAGACAAAATAAGATTATATAATTTGGGAACAGACTAAGGATTATCTCCTTCAATTTTCACTGTTGTTTCAAGTGGCCAATTATACTTTTGCTGGTGAAAAATTTAAACCAAATAAGAGACTCACACTGAGATTGTGCCATGGTGGGTTCAGGTGGGGGGCGGGTACGTGTGGAACGCCACTTCCAGTGAGGTTTCTCAGCACGGGACAGGAATTCCAACATCTGATCTTCAGGAGCCATAGTTTTGTTGGATTCCTCCTGTTCCTGGTTGTACTTGTATTCACAGTACACCCTATATAGAAGAGATACAGAAAATAGGAGATAACTTCATAATAATAATAGTAATAATTATAATACTGTACAGTACTGTACTTTACTGTAATAACAATAATAATAATACATGCACAAAGTCTGTATTCTTTCCTAAACGATCCCTCACTCCCAAAAGAACAATATTATATTACACAGGATATTATAGTGACAGTATTCTTTACTCTATTTAAAGTTGTAATACATAATTATTCATTTTTGACTCACCAGTCTGGATGGAGACTCCAGTTGCCCGTGGTGAAGTGTGCCATAGCTGGTGAAAATAAAATAAACACATTAAAATATAATACAGTAAATAGTCCCTTTGATAGAACAATACTACCATAAACTTTGACAAGATACATTTGTAAAGGTAAATAATGAAGGTAGAGAACTGCACTGATTATAGTTGACGTACCCTTGTTTGACCTTGGATCTGATATCTCAAGACTCAGTTCAATTTGTCCATAAACTTTATATCTGCCATAGCCTTGAGGCATAGCAATCCCCAAACTGAAGGGCGTTCCATCGATGCCTTGTGTAAAGTACCGCTGCTCCCTCTGCACCAACCTTTTCTGTTCAAAACAAAATATTAAATTGTAAAATACACATACATTCCTCACAAGATAAGCTTGGGATTATAACTTCTTTAATCTTATGAAAAAATGCAGAAAGTATATGCAAAACTCTAGATAATTTCTGTTAAGATTTATTATACAGTTGACTCTCGAATAACGCTATTTTGAGTAACGTGTTTTTTATTTAACGTGGCCACGCTCACCCACTCAGAGCGCAGAGTGAGTAAGGAGAGTTGAGCAGGGTTCTCATGAAGTATTTGTGGTATTACCTTAAAAAGTGGGTTGAAAATACCTTAGATGGAGCCAAATTTCCTTAGATCCTGAACTAGGTGATCATTTCAATATTTTTAACCCTTGACACACGATATTTTTATGTAATTATAATAGTTTTTTATAGCAATGCATTTTTCTCTTACGATAGCTAGGGTGAATGGAGACTGAGGGTAGGGGACTAGGGGGGGAAGGAGCGTGGGAGAAGTGGTGGCAACACACTCACCCACACTTCACAGACGACAGTGATATCATTTTGTGACATGCTCGTTATGATTTCACTCGTATTGTATAAGAACTCCTTGGAATTGCTTCACTTATTTTCGCCACCCATTCTATATTTTGACTCAACTATTCATACATTAGAGTAACAAAATCCCAAAAAAGGTAGACTTTTGCATTGTCCAGGTACGCAACCCCCATTATTAACATTGTTTCCTATGGGGAAATTAAGTTTAAATAACGTGTTCTTTAATAACGCGCCGTCTCCAGGAACGTAACTATCGCGTTACTCAAGAGTCAACTGTACTCTTATCTGGCTGGTTTCAATAAAATCAAGAAATCTAAGGCCAGTAATAATATGACCATGGAAATTATAAAGTTTAATAATACCAGCCTGACTGTCATACAAGTCACACTGTGTAGCAACAATAACACTCACCATTTCATCCAAATGAGACTTGATTCGTAGAACCTGTTCCACATTCTGGTGTTCAATCAGGTCCCTCCTCAGCTGTAACACAGAAAAGTTGGCTATACATCAGGATATACAGTACTACATCTACAGTACCTACATTATACATACTAGGCCATATATGTACTACTGTAGTGCTTATAAAAATATTCTTATGATTTCCTACTGTTAATAAATACATTATGATCAATGGTTTAATTTACAGGAGTGAAATAAACAGAATACAACAATGCATAATATTACAGTATCATGATATTCAAAGCACTATACCAACAATACCAAGAACCCAATACATAGATGAGCCTTTGTTAGTCTACTAGGAACAAACCTAAAAGTGTTATTCTCACTCTCACTCAAAAAATGTCAAATAGGTACAGTATACAGTACAGTATACAACTCCATCCTGCCTCTTCATATACAGTCAAACAGTTCTGTTTACATGCTAAAATCTATACTTTGATTCAGAGACCCTGTGACGTAGCCAGAAAATTGTTGGGAGGGTATTGAGTGGTTCAAACAATGCCACTTAACACCGACCATAGTGAAGGAACTTCTTTTAGAGCACGGTAGGGAGGAATCGGAAGCCTCCAATTCTCATGCACAATCACAGGGTCCTTTATTAAGGGAAATACATACTGCTAGCTACATATTATATATCTGTCAGTATGGGAGAAACCTGTTCAAGACTAAGATACAAGAAATGGAATATTATTCATAAATGTTTGAGGTGAAGTCCAAAAAGGTTAATAAGATATATACGATCCTAATATCATATCCAACAAGAATTCAGTAGTACCAGGCAATATACAGTAAACATAGAGCGTTTGGTACTAAGATGGTATGTACAAGGATATGGTGAGGGATAATTGTTAGAGCAGAGGACAGTTCCAGAGCCAGTGGGGTGGAATGGGTGGCAAATATTCTGTATGGAGAAAAGCACGGTTTGTACATTCTTCCTGAATTATGTGAAGAGTTGAAAGGGAAGAGGGAGATAGAAAGGTGGTACAGCAAGTATGAAGGAAATAAAAGGAAAGGAGGGACAGGTGAAGAATTGAAAGAGGAAGGTAGAGAGGTGGGACAGCAAGCATGAAGGAAATAAAAGGAAAGGAGGAACAGGTGAAGAATAGAAAAGGAAGGAGATAGAAAATAGAGAGGTGGGAAAGCAAGCACAAGGGAAATACTGTAGATAGAAAGGAGGGAGAGTTTCCAATGCTATTCACTGGTAACTCAACTATAAAGGACTTTTCAAATTCAAAGTCAAGGTTTACAAATCAAAGAATCACAAATGTAAACAAGCCATTGGATCTAGGCAAGTTCCTGAGTGCCAGACCAGTATCATATCAATACCAGTGTTGTATATACCTTGCTATTATAATATCTCCCCCCAGTCAGCTGAAGCAATCATCATGAAAGAAAAATAAAGTTAGAGTTGAAACACAACACATGTGTGTGTTACCAATACAGTACCAGTGTTTTATTAGAAATAATCAATTTGAAATTATAAATTGTGTGTACAATCCAAAACCATAATCTCTAGCTCACTAAAGTCAAAACCCGAGATCTGAAGAAGGTGATTTCTGGACGACAGCCCACCCAAAGCCTCCATTGGTTTCAAACCAATGGAGGCTTTGGGTGGGCTGTCGTCCAGAAACTGCTGCTTCAAATATTGGGCTTTTGAGTCAGGTGGGCTAAAGATTATGGTCTGCAATTGTACATCATGAAAACAGTCCAATCCAAATTTAAAATAACAAAAATACTCAACTAATAATGCTTACAAGAAATATTTATTAAAAAAATTAAACATAAAAACAATAAATTAATGTAAATTAGGAGTACTTAATCATATAATAAACAAAACTGAAAATTCTGCATTAATTATTAAGGGGATAGTATACAGCTGCTAAATCTGGAATAACTAATTCCTTCAAACTATTCCAAGCCAGGCCACAATCTAATTTAGTTAACCTGATCCTGTTTCCTGGCATATTGTATTTTGGAGGAATCAAGGCAATCCAATATACCAAAAGTATATTATCTGTTTCCCCTTAATAAATGAACATGCCAAATGAAAAGAAACTTACAAACTATTATGAAATATATTCTCTTGGGGTTTATACAGTGAGTTAAACTCAGGAATATGTATCACTTACATCAAGGAACTCTGTGTTGTTCTCACGTGGCTCAGAGTCATCATCAGGAAGCTCAACCTCAGCAAAGTCCACACTGTTGTAGTTTGGCTTGAGTATGTCCTGAAACTGGAGGGGTGGGAGAAGAAGGTGATAGGAGAGACAGATGGAGAAAGAGAAGGAGCATGGAGGTGAGAATTGAGAGACAGAAAGAAAAAAGGAATGGAGAAGGGAAGAATGGAAAGGGAGAGTAGTGATTAGGGAAAAGATTGAGTAAAGAGAATGAGAATAGAGATAAAAAGAGAAAATGAAGGAGGAGGTGATGGGATGAGAATGGAGAGACAGGCAGAGAAAAGGAAGGAGGAGAGAGGAAGAAAACAACAAGAAATATGCAGAAAGAAAGAGCGTATCGATGAAGAGGGAACAGTTGGTGACCAAACAGAGTGAAAGAAGTTCAAGGAGTTGAAATTACAAAGTGTTTAGGAAAGACAGATGTAGGAAGGATTGGGACGAGGGCAGAGACGAAAAAGTAGAAATCATTAGTAAAAGAAAAAATGACATAAAACATTACCATTAACTACAGCATGTCCCACAAGTCTGGAAATTAAAAATAAATGAAACTCAACAACACCTCCTATGATTTTCCTTACCTTTAGGTACCAAAGCATGTTTTCATAAGCTTAGGCCTAACCCACTATTATAGAATAACATTGTATTATATCAAAGTCAGTATGATGATTTTCAAAGAGTTTATAATACAGTACATATATCTTCAGAAATATATTGAGGTGATGCGAATTAATTTTAAAAAAATCTTGTACTGGTTAATTAATACAGCCAAGTCCTCATCTTTCTCAATGCAGAAACCCAGAGCAGATGCAACATACTGTATGGTTAAAACTAACCTAACCGAGGCTTCAAGACACTCCATTGTACCAAAAGTGTACCTTACCATTAATGTGACCCTGAGAATGGGACAGTATATTATATGGGATAGTACAGGTATTTTCCCTTTGGTTCCAGATTTGTGGGACTTATGATTTACTCTCTGCACTGTCAACTCATTTCAAAGAGAATCTGGATTGCTAAATAAAATTAACATAATGTGTTTTTGATATTATAGAGGGTGAAACACAAACAACACTGTCTACTCATAATGCTAATAAACAATGCTAAAACTACAGCATGGTGATAGTTGCATCATCACGGTCAATAGATGTTCTACATAATTTTAGAGCGAAATTCAGCTTTGGTAAATCTGGAGCAACTGATTACTCTAAACTATCCCAAGCAACAGGCCACCAATATTATTTTGTTATTCTGGTTTACTTTGGAGGAATCCATGCGCTGTAATGTAGCGGAAATAGATAATCCCCTTAATATCTCTTGACAATAAACTGGAAGGCTACTGAACTGATTCCTCCAAACTATACCATTAAACAGATTCCCCATTAATATCAATTTGACTCATGAATCGTGTATTAGCTACAGGATTAATTAATTTACCTGCAATGGTTAGTTGTTATTTATCTAGCTAATGGTAAATTTTCACAACCAACATTGTAGAGGGTAACTATGATTGGTCAAACCTTTCCAATACATGTACTGTATAGTGTTTAGAGTCACCCAAATGTAAGGTAGAGGATTCTTATGACACTGATTGTTTGGTTACTGGGGCTTAATGTCTATGTTATTGTAGAGTGATGGAGTGTGTGTATGGAGGTGCATGTGGAGTAGTGTATGTGTGAGTTGTGTGGTATCTGTTAATGTTGTTTAATGACACTGGTTGTGAACATTTAGTCAGGTCAAAATTAATAATAATAAAAACAGCAAATTTTATATGATATGTTTCCAGCAAAGAGGTAGCCTAAGTGTTATAGATATCTTTCTCCATGCATGCAGTGTCACACCAAACTCTGCCAGTAATCTAATCTAGTCTACAGATGAAGTGCTAACGTATCACAAAAACACCTCGGTACTAACAAACAGCAAGTAACAAACTATTACAGTATACAGGGTAGTTTGTGAACAATGGTGATTAAGCCCAAGAAATTGATTAAAATATGTTGTCCACTCTGTATGTACTGTATGTATTTTTACTGCATTTAACCACCACTAGTACACAGATACTTTTTAAGGGAAGATTATCTTTTGGGTAAATTGGAGGGTTACAAATTCCTCCAAACTATCCCAGGAAACATGTCACCTTAATGTTACTACTAGGGGATCTGTTTCATGGCAGAGTTTGGAGGAATTGAAGTTCTTCCAATTCACCAAGTCCAAGGGTGCAGAGTCAGAGTCGGATGCTTTTTGGTCGGAGTCGGTAAAAATACATTTGACTCCATCTCCTTTATGTGATCAAATAGGTTAGTGTCGGGAAATTTCCATTAATTTGTGCAAATATTATTATGAGCACCACATCATGTATTATACAATATTATATGACCTAATTTTTGATAATGTGAACTAATGGTTGTCTCAGTACTGTACTGGTGAAGGGCATGAAGTCAAAGTCAGAGTTGTAACCTTAAAATTTCCTGGAGCCGGAGTCGGAGTCAGAATTTTTAAAATCCGATTCCGCACCCTTGGTCACCAATAAGAATATTTCCCCTTAACGTCAAAACTTTACTGCAATAACAAATTTGTAAAGAACACGTTAGCAGATGGCAGTGTGTGTGCGTGTGTGTGTGGTCTAATACATGTGTAAGTTCATCTCCCCATAATGAAGCCAGGACACCACTCAGTAATATACAGTGTAAATTATCTTATACTGTACAGTATAACATAGTACAGAATAAATATACATAAAATTATCTGATCAAATTAATTATGGAGTGTTTCATCCAAGGCTAATGAAGTGTGATAAGCCTATGAGCAATATAATTAAACTACTGTACAGTTCTTCTTTTGAGGATAAAGTGTTTTGTCACTAAATAAAGGCACTTCCTCATATGGTATTGTTCATTATCCATTCAGTCAAATTAATGCATATTTAACTCAACACTTATCACACATTAAGGGAAGATTCTATTGTTGGTGAATTGGAAGGTCTCTGATTCCTCCTAATTATGCCAAGATGTCGATCCCCTATTTGTACCACCGAGGGCATCTGTTTTCTGGCTTAGTTATGAGGAATCAGCAGCCTTCCATTTTGCCAACAAGAGAATCTCCCCTTAAATAGTATTGTACATGTATATAACTGTGTGTCCTGACTCCATATTTACTGGAGCAACCCAGTGTTACCCTATGGAAGACCAACCAGCCATTCCCTCTCTCTGTACCTCAGCGTTTACTTCTCTGTGCTGGTGGCAGGTGGGAGAGGAAAGGAGAAGGACGACAGGGATAGAGAAGGACAATGATAAAACAATACTTTACCCGGTAACATAACTATACTGTATAACATATCTGTGACTCCATTATAATATATTACAGTAATTAAAAAAATATTCTTAGATAAAAAATATGCTAATGGGAATTATATTATCAGCAACATTCCTACTCAAAATACTACTGAGACTATTTAACTTACATTAAACTATCTCTATGGACTATCTAGTTCCTCAAAACCATAGTCAATTATCTCCTCTATACTATTACATGAACAAGAATACTAGTACTAGTATAATTATTCAGGGATATGGGGTCACAATAGGGTACGGATGGATTGGTATGGGAAGGAATATTTGGCACAACACTTCTGTAATATAAATAGCCTACTATACTTGGAATGATAAGCCTGGAACAATAATATTAGCTGCTTCAAGACAACATACCAATCATCCCAATTGTTCAAATGTGATGAAGAGATAATGTAAGTGTACCTAACTCTACCTAAAAAAAACTAACACCTTTTAAAAATTAATTATCTTTTATAATTATCCATCACATATGACAGAGCAATTTACTGTACAGGTATATTAATTCTTACACATAGAGGGTATGGTATATAATATATGTAAGGTCCTAATAACTGTAGCTATGATTATGTAGTATTTTTTGTAACAAGTACATAATTATGGTATGGTATTCTGTACAATTCCTAAACAACTAAACTTCAAGAACATTAAATGAAAACTTACCACAGGCCTAAGATCTGGATGGTAAAGGACATAACCATTTGTGTTGACCATGAAAGAGTAGCCATTCACACCAAGCTGTAAAAAGAGAAAGATATATTAAGTTACTAACACTATTATCACCATTTATGGGGAGATTATTTTGTTGGTGAATTGGAAGGTCTTTAATGATTCCAAACTTCAACAACACCTGGATATTTAATTTAGCTTGTGATTGTACATGACATGATCCAATACCCTTCAAACCCATATCTCTGATATATTATAGACACTTGATATATTGTACAATGAATAAATACTTATATCCACTACTTCATTTTACACTCAATCTCTCAACAACAAATGTTTTTCCAGGTATTTTTTATTCATTACCATACATAGGAGGTAATGATGGTGTAATGGTTATCATACTAGCCTAGCAAGCAAGAGATCCCGGGTTCAATTACCGAGTAAATGGAATTGTTGGACAATTTTCCCAGCCTCTTAAGTCCCTGTTCAACTAGCAGTAAGTAGGTACAGTCGCGGTCAGATATTGTGTCCTGATCCCTTGGCATTATAACTCGCAACTATCCGAGCTTTGATGATTTGAACTACTAACTGTGTGTTGTAGGGAGATACACCGTTGTTCGAACATTCAAAGCTACTAGGCTGTATGCGATTCATCTTGCCAGGGGATCGAGACACACTTTCTGACCGCGAGTGTACCTGACTGTAAGAGCAAAGATTGCAACCTTGTAGGCTGTGGGAAGATGTATCAATGTAACAAGACTGACTGTCTTAATGACCTAACCATGAATCAATAGGCATAAAACCCTAAATCTTCTTCTACCATACAAAGTGATTTACTGTGACTGTGTAAAAAATATATGTGTTAAATTTAATCATCTTATACTGAGGGCCTACTGTACATCACAACACAACACAACACTTACTTTATAAGGTGGTACCAGCTTCTCTATTTCTCGTATGGGGACATCAGTACCGGCCACTCCCAGAAGATTGGCTGTTTTGACCTGTAAACATAATAAGACATGGAATCAAGATATGATGATTGGTGTATGTAGGGTGATGTGTCATAGTTGTGAATCCCAAGGAGGACTCTTGAACACACCATCTTACCCGCTTGCTGGGAAGGTTATAGAGAAAAATAAAAACAAGCTCAAGAAAGAGGCATGCAAAGTAAAATATGCTTTGATAGAGTGACATCACACAACTTACTTAACTCTGAGGAGGCAGTAGTGAAGATTGTCTTTTATATTGTTGTTCCTCCTTATCCTTGATGTTTTAGCTAACCAGGCATCAGCTGGCACAAGTTTATTAAATATATATGGTGAAATCCAGACTAATAATATAATAATGGCTTTATTGAAACAAAGATATATTGCTCAACACAAAAAATTTAAAAGTTGCTACTCTTTAAATCAAATAATAAGTTATAACTAAATAGAGTTAATAAAGAGCTTGCAGGGAGGCAACTAAAGATAATCCATGTTTGTGTATACTGTAATCATTTAGAGAGAAGTGAGCTGGCCAGGAAAGCATTAGGTTGTTGTTTGTTCTTACAGACTTTCATATTTAGTACAAAGAAGATAACCACAATGACCAAATGCAATATATAGAACTAGATTTACATATCAGTCTGTGGGTACACATAAAACACTGCACACACCACACACTATAGGCTACATTGAAAGTCACAAATTATACATATGAAAGTCTGTACAGTAGTGTGTAATTTATTTTATAACTAGATGTTATTATACTGTACAGCCAGTTTTATATGGCATCAGGTTACCTAATTCATTATGACAACCACAGCTATTTTCTCTAACACGAAGTTTTTAATCTTTGGTGTGGAAAGCTTCTTAATTAACAGCAAGGTGGAGACAGAAAGGTTGAATGGGTTGCTTATAAGCACCATTATCATTACATCAAAACCTTAATGTTGCTCTCCCTTGCCTTAACAAGACCTACAAGACAGTCATCTGCTTAAGGGGGTATTATACTTTTGGTACATTGGAGCTCCTCAATTCCACCAAAGTATGTCAGGAAACAGGACCAAATTAACAAAAATAATGGAGTGTTGCATGGAATAGTTTGGTGGAATCATTAGCTCTATATTTACCAACACTGTATTTCCCCCTTAAATAAAAAATCAAACAAACAATGCTGAAGACAAATGCTTTCTACATGACCAAAATCATATCAAATTTACTGATACTGCAGATGTGACTGACTCATCAGTTTGATATATAACTAACACCACAACGACCCACAACAAACGTCTAGGCTTGAAGCAGCTACGGTGTCAAAAATATTGGCTATGATCTATGCTGGACACAATGGCTGGTCAATAATAGTGTATCATCTAATGGGTAAAACTACAGAAATATCTAGTTGCCTAATATGATACTGGGTTGGCCAATGTTTACAAATGGCTCCGCACTAGAAATCGGGAGTTATTCTAGATAAACTCGGGTCATTAGATCCACTTCATGACCTCTTAGCATTCAAAGTTTCCAGGATATTAAAAATAAACATATAATAATATCAAAATAAAGTACTGTATGCTAGTCTCCACAGCAAATTCCACTTCTAGCAAGCTACGACTTCCCTTGCAAACGTCTAGGGATTCTCTCTAGTGCTTGCAATAATAAATAAATTACATGTTATAGTACTTCTATGGTAGTCTATTAAACAGACATATCAGTACCTCTCTTTTCCTCATTACCCAAACGGACTCATTCAACACTCTCTCGGTGATGTTCTGCAGTGTCGGGAAATGAAAAAAAAAAAGTTGGAAAATTAGATCTGGGGGAGGGGGTTGGGGGGGGGGGGTTGGGAACGGTCACATATATACAGAGTCTCAAGACACATCTAATTATAACAGAATAAGTCTGAGAAGTAGCGGAGAGTACAGTAGGATAAACAGTTAAGTGTAGTAGAATACAGTACAATAGAATGGAAAGACAACAAAGAGAATGTTTACATTATGAAGAGTTGGATCCGAGGGAAAGAAGAAGAAGAAATGCAAGTACAGTACAAGTATAAAGAGGATAGGTAGCACAGAGAGGGTGGAAAAAAAAAATATAGAAGGATAATTTCAAAGCACGTGTCTAGGAAAAGGAGATTTTGAAAACTGTTAATTGGCAGGGGCATTTCCAATTCAAAGGCAAATACTGTAATCATAAATAAAAGTTAAATAGTGTGAAAATATATAATAACAAGCAAATGAAGAGAAGCTTATTGAACATACAAAAAGGCTTGAAATGAATGGAATAAATGAATGTACAAGACCACCAAGCTCTATCATATGATAAGGATTAATATTCAGTGGAAAATTGATCCTATTTGATCCATAATAATGTAGTGTACAAATATTGGACATTCATTTATTTCATATACAGTACTTTGTCATGTATGATGCCATTTTGTCATATGTCAAAACTACAGAACATATGCTGAAAAAATATTGCTACTACTGACAAGTTTATTAAAAATGCTTAATAATACCTAAAAAATGACATATAACCCATCTCATTACCATAAGCAATTACTGTACCAACTCACATGTACTTGAGTAGTATGTAAATATTTACACTGAATATACAGCCACCAGCAATTACCAACATTACTCAGCAATTACTGTACCAACATTACCAACATTCCCTGCCAGTAATATATTTATGAATCAAGCATATGGATGGTTTTCTATGTATTAACCTCAGTGAAGGAGTAGGCTAGGTGGGGAGGATGGAAGGGAGCTTTGGCAAGCAATAGATGCTACATGTAAAGCATAAGTTGTACAGTTGCCGGCACTTATAACTGGTACAGTCAGCCTTGTCCGTCCACTTCTCATGTACCAGTTATAAGTGCAGCCAATTGTACATCAAAGAAATACAATGAAAGCAAAAGATATCAAAGAACACTTGCTTGTGGCTGTACACACATTACAATGCAGGCAATAGTGTTACCGTACAAGAAACATCTCAGAAAAAAAAAATAAAAGATATGTTTACGTGAGAAGTATTAATATACCAAAACAAAATTCACTCAAGATATGAATTCTGAATACATACACAATATGTGAGACAGTCTGCAAAGTTAAACAGAATTCACAACCTTAACCCCTTCATTACAAGGATATTCTCTTCATCTCTCACAACATCAGAATTACTGTAGTTATGAGATCTCAACCCAATAGATTGAATGTTTAAATGTAATGCATAAGGGGGATGGATGGTAGTTCTATTAAACTGTTGGACAGACATTATACAAAGCCAAGTGATATACAGTAGTTGTCTTTTGGGAACACCAACACAACTCATGCTGGCAAATGAAGATCTAGTGGTTCTGTACAACACAAGGAGCAGAAACACATGATTTAATAGAAGATAATTATATTAATGTAGTAATTTAAAACAAACCCTGAAAACAGTGTAACAAACCATATCTTTTTGTAAACTTAAACTTACTAAAAAGAGAACATTACCTTTATTCAATGCTAACTGATATTGTTTTCAACAAATAATAATCATGTCCCCAAATATTGCAAAGAACTTACACAAAATAATATAATCTGATTTATAATACCAAAATACTATGTTGATGACATAATTATTGTACTTCTAACAATTTGGAAAATTTATTTATCTACAAATGACTTGCAGCATGAAGCCTACATATTTGTGACTCCTTACAGAAAACAGATATAAAGTATATACAGTATTGTACTGTGAAAATAAAATACACTGCACTGATCGGTACTTAAAACACTCCATGCAATGACTGTTATGTACCAATTAAAATTATTCCAAATTATGCAGTTTTAAGGATTCAAAGGATTGTATGATTAAACTTCTTCTTCAAGGAAATGTTATCTTCATTGCAAAATTCCTATCATTTTGCAATGAACAGCCTTTGGGTGGTATTATTAAACTTACTCTTCATCGACAAGGTTTTTCATCACTAAATTCGCATTGCAAAATAATAGAAACTGATCAACAAAGAGAAAGTTTAATAATACCAGCCTTTTCCTCTAAGAAGTTGTTTAATACCACCACCCAAATTTTCTTGTGTTATTTTCAGCATTAGTCTAGGTACAACAAAGACAGTAGAGTACTTACAGAAGTCTTCTTGCGGTCAAACACTGGCACTGATACTGTAGTCATGAGGCGGTAACCTTCCTTCATGCCTGGTGAATCCCTCCGTCCCTGTAGGAAAGGTTTTACCAACTTAGTCCAGGTCAACCCAGGTCATGTAAGGTCAAGTCAGGTTAGGGAGGGTCACGTACAAGAATCCTGTTCGTAAAGTTTATTCTAATTCAAATAAAATTATATATGGAGACTCATAACTTACTCCATGAATAATTTAAAGTACCGGTACTTAAAAAACGAACCAAATTTAGAGTACAGTATAATCTATTGTAATACTGTAATGATTATTCAATACAGCTAATCTAATTCTCAAAAGATGTTAGTAAAAATATGACTATGTATACTGTACAGTACTATAATATTATATGCCTTGAAAACTAACCTATAAATCTGTTAGTGTATAACTCATTGCAAACAATTTATAAAATTTGTACTGTATGTATATGCTGGAAACTTGTGATAAAAATGCATAAATACAGTAGTTACTCTACTATCAAAATATATGACAGGGTTCAACTTTCTGCCAACAGCCACATGGCATTTTGATATTTACTATTTTAAATACAACTGTATATGAGAAGCAGAAGCTCTATTGTACTCTATACAACTCAATAAGCTGCAATCTGTGATATACTGGATAACATACACAGCAATACTGTAGTGCTACAGCCTTTTCACTCAAGAACTGTATATATGTACTCGTATACTGTGCAGCAAATATTACAATTAACTACAATTCTGTACAAATTCACTTTTCCAATATACTAAAGGCTATTACTTTTGAATTCAACAGATCTTCTAATTACAGTACATATGTATGGTAACAATTACCATCCATAACTAAATGGTACTATTAAGAAGCTGCATGTTTAATCTCATACGAAATGAACTGTAAATGGAAACTACCGGTATATTTTACGAAGACACGAATATAATGTACATCATCTTTTCACCTCATACAGTACACTACATTTCCAGGCCAAGGTTCTATCACATGGATGATATCAGCTGCAAACTTGCCAATATTGTACTGATTTTAGCCTTGAATTTACATCACACATACCATCCGTATATCTTCACGCCACTGTCTCAGTTTTTCCTGTTCTCGAGCCAATTGTCTATGCCATTTTCTTAATTGCCAATCTTTAATTCGTTTTGATTTCAATGCTAAGCGCTTCACACGGTGGTGTTCATCTGATGGGGAGGGGAATCTCTTCTTCATGGTAAAATCTTGTTGTGAGGTGAAATAATTGTGAGGATGTATTTTGGTTTCCCTTCTTAATCTTTGCCACTGTTGTTGTTATTTGGATGTATATGGGAGACAGCAGTGTTGATGATGTTTTGGGTGAGAAAGAATAGATGAGTGAAGAGTAGAGACAGCATGCACATAGTATATTGTAATAAAATAAATTAATGGAAGAAAACATAACTGATTTGTAAATGAAAACAAAATACACAATTCAACTGTATATTGCATCTCATGCAAGACAAAAAAATTGTGTTCCATACTTCGTGTTTCATTTTTTTCAATATCAAAAGATCAACTGTACAAAAAATAATAAAATATTTCTGGCATAGAATGAGAAAAAAGCACACACTTCTTGAAAAAATTGTCAACAGTTGTATTATTAAAAAAAAAAAGACTGAAAAAACATATCCAAGTAAAAAGTAAACATAGGCCAAGTAGCAATAATAGATACAGACATAGACAAAAATATACAGGGTGGTATTACTAAACGAGGAAAAGGCTCTTGTCACTCAGTTTGTATAATTTTGTAATATAAAGTAAGTGACAAAGAGCCTTTTCTTCATTTAACAACACCAACCAAAGTCTGCAATGAAGCATTGTATGTGTCCCACGAGGCGAGCTACTGTAAGTCTCAGAATACCTTGGTCGATTCACCTGTCATGCACTCCAGCAGCAAACACTCTGAATCAGAATTTTTGTTTTCTTTTGCACAAATTGCGATATCATTACTCTATCAAATTATAAAATAATGCAGATGAGAATTGTAGCTTCAAACTTATATACAATTCTACAAAATAAAGTACAGTACTGCACAGAAACTTGAGTATGTATTGCAGTAGACTGAAAAACAAGACTTGGTAAGTATTTGCAATTGAATTCATTACATAAAGAATACATACTTTGATGCTACTAGCTGAAAGTATAATACAACATAAAAAAATAGAGATAATAACATGATTAGAGGTGGTAGTGCCAGAACAGAGGCCAGATGATATATATACTGAGTATCTGGCACACATGAGGCAGCCGTGCTAGTGCCAAGGACAGCTGGTAACTTACGATCATTAAGGTCCATTTATCCTTTTTGTACTTTCGTCGGTAGTCTTTCTATAAGGGTAAAAGATGAAGGGTCACTCACTTCTGTGTTGAGATACTGTGGTGCATTATAAATATCTGGTAACCTCATCCTTAGTAATTCACACATGATGAAATTCAATACAATAATGCACTAATTAGTACATTACATTACCAGACCATATGGTACTAAGATGGTAAACTAAATTGGACAAATAAATCTTATCTGATGCATTAACCCACAGTGAAATTCCCAGCCACGGTTACACAAGTTGAGAAACTCATTTTAGAGTGTCTGGTTTGCTGTATGTTTTCAAGTCTTCAAGAGGTTACAAGATAATTATATGTTTGTACCAAGATTAATTTCTAAACACCTCTCCAAACAACCTACTAAAACTGTGTATGTTTAGAAATATTGGTAATAACAATACACCATTTACTGTCGTAGAAAGTATTGCAGGAGAATTATTGAATATATAGACTACTGTATGATGTATCAACAGTAAGAAAAGGCAACAAAAACTTGGCCATTAATACTGTATAAAAAGGAATTTCCAAATATGTTATGGTACTGTACGTAACAGCATGTTCTATTTCTAAAAGATTATGGATTTAAAAGTATCTCAAAACAAAGCAAAACTGAACATTAAAATCCTGAATTTCAAACACTTGCAACTATTAAAACAACGTAATCACACCAAAATGGTAATATTGTTGCTGTTGAGGGAGTAATATTACAGCACATTGATTCCTCCAAAGTAGGCCAAGAAACAGGTCAAGAAAATAATGGTGGCTTGTTGCTTGGAATAGTTATGAAGAATCAATTGCTGCAGAATTACCACCAACACTGTACAGTACTTCTCCTTTAGTTGGGCATCACAGGAGCTCCAGCCTTGCCGACTTACATTACAATACAGTGTTTCCTCGATATAAGATGAATTAATTTAGCACTATACTTTTAGCACGGGCTCACTTAGTCTGTATGGTAATGAATAACATATGCCTGGGAAAAAATTTGGTAGTCTTCAGTGAGCGACTGAGTGTAAAATGAAATGGTGGATAAAAGCATTTATTCATTGTATATTGAGGTTCTACTGCATCTTGTTTACCAATTTATGATGGTGGTCCTTCTCAATTAAAAGGGTACACTGTATTTTGGGACTTACAGTATTTTGTTTGCAGACTGGAACAGGGAGTAATACGAGTAGTGGGAGGCCAGGTGTGGATGTGTGTGTGAGCTTGTACAGTATGTTGTGTATATGCGTGCACATATACAGTATGTATGTGTATGCGCGTATGTGTGTGTATGCGCGCGCGTTTGTATTTGTGTGTGTGTGTGTGAGGGAAGTTTATAAGAATCATTAGCCTTCAATTTGTCAAAAACTTCCCAGCCCCCATTCCTGATTACAGTTGAATCAATCCTTCAGCAGCAGAGAAACTTACTAATATTATTTTACCTGTCCAAACTGATCTTCTCACATCAGTAAAGGAAACATTTTCATACCTCATCTATTCATACAATATACTATTTAAGCATATATTGTTGCAGTGATAACTATACTGTAATGTGTTATTCTCAAACTGACAGTAAAAGATTTGAAGCTACATGTCAACTAATCATGTACGGCATTGATTTTGGACATTTCATATTTGTTTGGTTTCACAGATGAGGACAATATATGGACTCT
Source organism: Petrolisthes manimaculis (assembly GCA_034508575.1). Classification (NCBI taxonomy): domain Eukaryota; kingdom Metazoa; phylum Arthropoda; class Malacostraca; order Decapoda; family Porcellanidae; genus Petrolisthes; species Petrolisthes manimaculis. The sequence continues at coordinate 188,021 of JAWZYT010002700.1, forward strand.
CAGCCTTTAGTCCTCAACTTTCTCAATATGTACAGTACAGTATAGAAAAAATTATTGATATTGGTTGTGGATATTTCCTGTGGTGTGTGTTGAATCTGGTGAAGCTGAAACTCAACTAAAGAATTAACTATGAGACTGAGTACTAACCCTCATTTCTCGTTCCTTCTCTGCTTTTATACGGGCAATGTCTCGTTCCGTCAGCTCGAATTCCCCAAACTCAAGGAAATTCTCCACCTGATTAGGATCTTGTAAGAGCCAAGGGTTGGACAGACTTGCATCTCTGTTACCCATGATGTTCTGAAGTTTGCGGTAGTTATTTGTTCGTTCCTTCTGACGGTTCTGTTCTCGTTGTTTCCATAACCAGTCTGTTTGCTTTGGGTCCTGACCTCGTATTAATTTCCGTTTTCAATCCATAAAAATTGACAGAGAATTACCAAGGAAATGCATTCAATAGCACGTAAAAAGTTAAAATTGATCCAATCAAATGTCAAAGGTGAATTTGTCAATAGTGAAGTCCAAGTAAGTATTGCAATCCATAGCACCAAGTTAGTCAGTCATGCAGGAGTTGAAGTTAGTCACCACATCCAGTCACAGCAGCATAAGAAAAAAGAAAAGGAGAAAATAATATTATTAGTACTATATATCTAAATATTTAACATTAAGGAACAAAATAACCATCACATTACAGCACTATGCTTTGGCTTTTTTCATCCTGGCACAAATGCTTTTTTTTATATGAATTTTTTTATTAGGTTTCTAGCTGTCATTAGTTGTACACACACACAACTACATAAGTTCACACATGCACACATCTAGGTACGGTACATACTGTACACACACACACATACGAAACAAGGTACTGTACAGCACAGTACTGTAAATACTTTACACACACTCATAACTTGGTAAATACTGTACACACACACACACACACTACCTACTGGGAATGCCTTTTCTGGCCTAGATGCAATTTGTATGGTCTGCAAAATATTCACCGGGTCCTAAAAGGGAAAGATGAGGTTGAGGTGAGAGATGTCTTAACAACCACAACAACCACAAATCAGTTGACTACAGTTTGAGGGTCATATTATTAACCTACTTTGAGGAAAAGGCTTTTCATCACTCAATTTGTATTGTAAACTAATACAAATTTAAAGACGAATATATGGCATAGGGAAGTGGGGTCACCATCGCCCACCATTCTTGTGATGGTGCAATCAGCTTTGTAACCTCTATGATACAAGAGGGAGTAGTGAGAGTTGAGGACCTCGCTCTCTAACAATGACCTCACCAAAGGCTCATACAACCTTGGGGCTGAACTCCTTGCCAGTTCAAGGGTCCTGCACTGGTACTAGAGCCTCCCCCACTCTTTGAAAAAAGGGAAACTGATGATGATGATGAGATGAAGATCCTTTTCCTTGTAGTACGTAGTAGTTTAACAATACTACCCTGACTGTCTTTCCTATAACAAACAACATATAGTAAGGAGTAATGAATGATTAACAGGACTATACTGTATGAGTTTCTTTCCTTTAACTTGTCACTCTAATAACACCAGGATAATGCATGTCTTACTATGCACATAGCAACATAGTATGCTAGGTTGAAAGGGATAATCAGAACAGACACAATTTTCTAAAGATAATAAAAACAACAAAGTTGGCTGAACAATCATATACAGTACTCTCTTCCAGAAATGTCTTAGTTTCTTGGTAGGAAGAGAGTAAGGGCCATATTTAAAAACATTCATAGTGCATACGATGGCATGGTTATGGTACTATGGCTTCATAAAAAACAACACGGTCACTGTAACAGTACCATGCCACCATCAACACCACAGATGTTCTTGCATATGAGCCCAAGTTTAACTACTGTACATCACTTTTGATACTTGCTATAAACAGTATCATGATAAAAGCACTTCAAGGTACAGTATTATACAAGGTTGTGTTGGGGAATGATAAACCTTCACTACCTGAAACACAATCCTTTAATTCTAAGAGCTGTATGCAAAAATATTCTTGGTGTTGACGATGGTGTGGTACTGTACTGTACTATGACTATGTGGTGTGTCTATGGAGTCGTTGTAACATTACCACACCATCATCAACACCATGAGTGTTTTTACATAAGGCCCAAACTGTTCACAGCACTCTACATTCCAAGGGTCAACAGTGGGCTAAGGTTTACACTATTTTCACTATTACAATACAGTACACCTTTCATAAATGAAACTTCATTACATCGGATTTACTGAATGTTTTTATACTACAGTACTAAATACTGATACTATCAGAAATATTGACCATGCATTTGATTTATGTACTGTTCAGCTTGTATTTAAAACATTACCAACCCTACACCCTATCAACCAACACCTGCCTTCACCATGCCAAAGGTCGAAAGTAAGACGAAATTCCTGTCACACACTCTGAATCTTCAGGTGATTTAGAAAAAGGAGGAGGGAAGAGGAAACCAATCAATTGGCAAAGAATTTGGGCTGGCAGAGTCTACCGTACATACAATATGGAAGAATAGGGAGACCATTATGTATGTGGACTATGAGGAGTTATGGTGCTTCTACTCTAGACAGGCAAAGTCGTGCCAGTAACCCAGCAATCATTTGACTTTGAAAGGCTGATGGACGAAGTTAATGAGATCAACAGTGAACGTAGTGCTAGTGGGAGTGGTGGTGTAGTGGCAGGTGAGAGGAGTGGCGAGACCTTGGAAGGAACAGCAGGGAGGCCGACATATTGTCTCGGCCAGCCTCGGAACCCCATCTCTCACTTCTAGTGTGCTTCTGTACTGTTATTTCTTTGGTATGAACTTGTATTCATTGCTACTGAGACTCACAATCAAATCACAATTACCAAATACTGTACTGTACCCTGCATATTGGCATATAAGATCTGTAATTATCAGTGTGAGGCAGTGGCCGCCCATAAGTAATTTTCCCTACATATAGATGAATTCATAATATGTGATTTCTATTCATGCAAGCTCCTCTGCCGCCCAAATAGGCGGGTAATCAGCGAACCTATTGTATATCAATGGTTTACAGTAGCTTTCTAGAACTCTTGATGTCCTTCATGTACCTACAGTACAGTACAATATTTCATTAAAGCTTTTACAGTACTTCTTATTTTACATTTGGTACTTGTACTGTAGCTACTACCATAACATAACCCATCATCTTACCATATATCCATGCCTCTTAGTCTGTACATTGAAAAATAAAACATACTCATTAAAAATGCATTAAATATTAAAGTAGGAGTAGTAATAATTAAAATAAAGATAAAAGTAGCAGTACTGTAGTAATAATTAAAATAAAGATAAGTAATAATTTTTAAAAAATAATAAAAATAATAATAATAATAATAATAATCACAACAATAACAAATGTAACGAACCTCTTTATCAGTTGGCCTATTCTGAAAACCAAAAATATAAAAACAACAAAACATAACTGCATAGAATAGAGAAAATGATTCTTTAGTAGGAACTTAAGAGGGTAATACAATATTGGTAAATCTGGAGTAAATTATTCCTTCAAACTCTTCCAAGCAACAGGCCACCATGATTTTTGGTAATCTGGTCCTGTTTCCTGGCATACTTTGGAGGAATCAAGGCACTCTAATGTACCAAAAATATAATACCCCTTAACAGCTAAAATCTAAAATAAAAGCAGAGAGTAGCATAAGGGATTGTGTGATTTCTTACCGCAATATCAGCATAGACTCCTGTCCATCTGTGTGGATGATTGGATTGGTACATCACCATTGGTCTCGCCATCACCGGTATATATTTTAACACCTGTTCTCGAACTTCCGCTAAAGTCGTTACATGAACGAAGTATCCTGAGGGTAAACAAAGTCAGTGTTAATCTGATTAGGAGAGAAATGATAGAGAGAATGAGGGTGGCATTATCAAACTACAGGTACAGTACTACTTTGTGTAAAAGTTCTGTTCGTCGCTATGTCTTATTACTGTATTTTGCAATGTGAATTTAGCGATGAAGTTCCTTTTTATTGAAAAGTAAATTTAATAGTACCACCCTGGGTGTACAAAACCAGTCATTATTGTAGACTGGTTATTAACAAAGAGTATTAATAAAATTGGTGAAAAAAACTATATCAATTTAACATCACTTCACCATGCTAACCTTTATTGGCACACGCCATCCAGTTGAGGTGTTCCACTTTCTTCTCTTCCTGTCCAATAAGGTAGGTAAACATCCTGACCTGCAGTTGTGGCCAATTATACGTTTTGAAGATTTCTTCAAAGTTGCCTGGTGCTCCATCAGTCACTACCATGATAGCCTGGTTACACTGCGATCCCAGACCACTCTTGTTATACTTTGAGTTTTTCTGTTGGTGATGGTATAGTGTTTGTGTTTAGTGGTTTGGTCCAGCTAAGGTTGCCTGGGGCACTAAGCAACCCCACTTTGTTTTGCAGGATTTTTATTTAACAATATACGAACCAAAACAAGGAAACATTATTGGTGATATATTTTTTTTTTGTGTATTACAAGGGAGTGGTGGTATATATACAGTATATATTTATATATATATATTTAATATATATACATATATATAGTGAGGCAGGGCTACAAAGAGTGATGTGACAGCTTATCAATTGTGCACCTGACAAAAATGTGGCAAACAATAACATAAAATAACTAATAACATACTTATACAGCTCACATGCATGTTTGTTGTGTTAAAGCAGTGAATAAATAACAACAGGCTTCAATAGTGTCTGGTACTATATATAATAAGAGGATTCAGCATGCGTCATTCATTGTAACGTATATATACTGTATAGTGACACTCTAAACATTACGAAGCAAATAATAACGGAATAATAATCAACACCATCTTTTTTTCTTTGATTTCAATTACCACACAAATCCATTTATATCTATTCTCACAAAATCTTAAACATCCTAGGACTGAGAATATTAAAAAAGGTAAAAAAAAAACTGATATACATTACGGTCATATGAAATAGTTATACCGTGGTAAGTGTATTGTATCTAAGGTATTGATTTGATGTGTTGGTCTGTTTAAATGTAACCAGCCTGTGAATAAATGTGTGTATTATCATCATTAGTGAACACACTTCCCTTAACACCACTTCACCATCTTCTTAAGAACAGATTAGTATGAACAAAAAAACACACACCACATACAATCACTAACTCATACAATCACTACTATACACTACTATACATATATTTATTAGCATTATATTCCAAACACTATATGTACTAAATACAAAAAGTTATTTTATACCTTCTACTCGTATTCCCCATTTCTCGTTCTCTTTATGACAAACACAGTGATAACTTCCATACACAATAATGCATTACATTTTGTACAGTAGAGTAAACTGATTTTTTCCTTTACATTCATTGTTCACATAAAATTATACAAACTCTGTATGAATCCCTATCTAGCAGCTTCTCTCTACCTTGAAAGAGTAATAAATACCATTAACACTTAAAATAACTTCAGCCAATCCTAATTATTATTTTTATTATTATTATTTATACAATATGGTCACAATAACAACAAAACTAAACACCACTTAGGACTTGTAATATTACCCGAAATTCTTCACAGGTTGTGTTTTTGATAAGATTTTGATTGATCATTATCTTAATTATTGGTTTTCAAGATGAGAATGAGCAGCAACCGACAACACGTCACCATTCACATCCTCACCATCACACCATTAGTACCAGAAGCATTGTTAATAATCATACCATGAAGATCACACAGTAGTAGAAGCATCCACCAGCAAAGCAGCAACCGAATTACCATCATCACCATCACCATCATCATCAATCACCATCATCATGAATCATCACCAAGATATTTGACCACCACCAATAGGATGTGGGGGGAGGGTCAGCGTAGCCAGCAGGTGGAGTTAACAGCCGCGGTGCACCAGCAACAACAGGTCATGGGTGGAACGTGTATTGAAAGAAGGAGGAGAAGTCAAGGATTATTAACATGTTGCTGACACACATACATAACCTAAAGCATTGTCAACTAATGCCACCTTTAAGCAATCATGATGGAACTTTATGCTTTAAGCCTTCAGGGGAAACCAACTGTTTTGGAAGCTTCATGTTTATCATTACAGTATTAGTATTATTCTTGGTACCATTTTTCTTTTTTCACAGAGTCATGGTTTCCAAGCTTGGAAGAATCTATCAATACAGTATATTGTACTTGACTCTAATGTGAACTGAAGAAAAGTTATTGACATGAGTGGCAACACAATTATCCAGTAACTGCCTATCAAAAAGGATACTTGTCTAATACAAATAAAATAATAGTGTAATGTTGTTGTTTGTTAAAGTTCCTCAAGCTATCTGGCCGAGCAGCCTCAAACTTCTGAGTAAGGTACCTGTGCCTGTGCCTGTGCCAGGCATTCCCACAGTGCCCTCAGAAAGTGTATGTTGTGTTGTTGGTGAGTGTGGTTGTGTACATTGCAGTCTTCCATAATGTGTTTAATAGAATGGGATGCTGTGTTGCATCCTGGACAGGCCTCTACAATGGCTCCATCCAGCTTCTTCTTATATGTCAGAAGGTTGGGTTGTGTCCAAATTGCAGCCTGGCCAGGTGGACTCTGTCCTCACAGGGAAAGGAGGATTTAGATGGGTAGATGTCAGGAGGTCGTGCATGCAGCTGAGTGTTGTTCTAGAGTGTTTGGATGGACTGATGAGTGATTTGAGTATGGATATATTTCTGGAGACTGGTTTGAGTGAGCAAGGTGTAAGAGATCATAGTATTTGTGTACTGGGTGCTGTATTGATGTTCTTGGCATGTGTGGGTGTTCTTTCATGTAGTGTAGTGGATAGTGTGGATTTGTGGAGGCTGCAACAAGTGTTTGTGTGTCAATACAGTTACTATATTAACTACCCTGTTCTGAGAAAATTTACCCCATATGAGGTTAACAATAATGTTTTCTTGATCTACTGCTGGTTAACACTTCACTGTATTGTCTTCTGACTCTTCTCTATTAATATCTTACATCATTGTTACATAATTATGTCATTATCATATCTCCTCTTTCCCTCCTTTATATTCTTGAGAACTTAATATAATTTCAGACGTGTACTTGTACTGATAATGAAGCTTCCGTTTCCCAGCATTTTCCCCCCGAGGTATTAGTGTGAACAGTCCAAAGGGTGGAGGTGCAAAACTAAATAAGGATCAATGGACTCTGGCCCAATGATTGAGGGAGAGAGAATAAGAGAGCGAATACAGAAACAAGGAATATACTGTATTTTAAATAATTTCCCTCAAATTATACAGCTGTACAGTACTGTACAGCTTTCAATAAGAATTAAGATATGATAATTATTTGCTCCCTCAAGAAGTGATGCTGGAATCTTTGATCCTGGTGAGTGCTGATATGTGCATCTACAGAAGAAATCTCAAGTGAACAGTGAAATTTGAGAGTCATGAAAGATTGCTTTAAGAAGACAGATAAAAATGTACAGTGATAGAAACAGTTATGATATAATTTGACATTACAGTATAATATATATATAGTATATATATAAATATATACATATATATAATTATAAATATATAAAGCTGTGCAGCTAAGCTGGTGGGTGGAGTCCTCGTTCTTATGCTGAAAATTGGGAAAAAATCAAATATTAGGATATTGTTTGTGATTGTTATTTAATTTGGGGTTGGAGCAAAATTTCTCGAGTAATATCTGACCAAACTTCAAAATGAATAACTGAGGAGACTGAAATAAGGGAATATTAGTATCATTAAAAGATGATGTGGAGATGAAAAGGGATGTTAAAAGATGCAGTGATTTAGACCTACTGTTGTGAGATAAGATGTGACTATTATTTCTAGTGACCCAAATCCACAACTCACAAGAAACTTTATACTGTATATCATGATGTTAAACACTGGAGGGGTAAAAGGAAGCATATATTAGTACTGTACCATGTTACCTCACCCCTTCTTATTTTAAGGTTTCCTTTAAGTTTTGTGTGAATTATGGGTCACAAATTCATTGATGTTCAATAATACCATCTTTATTATATTTACTGAGATATTCAAAGAATTAATGATAATATTATTTGGGGGCAGAACTACAAACCTGGTCTTTGGTCTTAAGGAATGAATTGGTTTGGAGGTAAAAGGAAAAAACTGTGGCTGGGTGTTGTGAGGAATTAAAGGAAGATCAGATGAGAGAGAGGAGAAGGAGAGAACAGAAGTTGGTGTGTAAAGGTGCAACTCGTGCTTTCTGGCCTACATGCACTTGGCTAATATAAGCTGACTTAAAAAGTACTGTACATGTAATCATGTAACTCATACACAGTTATCCAATGTTTACAAAAATATATTAAATTCATTTACAGTAAAAATATATACATACCATATATACCCGTATATATTTTTAAATTTAAACAAAAAGTTTTTTCCCTCTGGTGGATTGACTAGACCATGTAGAAAAGGAGGAATATCAAAATATATACAGTAATGGTATTATTCTCCCCAGTTCAATATCCAACAAGTTAACAATTAAATACTGTACAGAAAATAAATACAGGATACAGTATCATCCTGTAATTTATTTTATTATACTCTTTGTTGAATCACCCTGTATGTATACTGTACCCCTTATACTGCATCCAGGGCCTGAAATAATCATATACATGTACTCTATTATAATTTCCTGGTTATTTACTTCATTCGGTACAAAACATTGGTTAACTCAGTAGATTAGTTAGCCATTCATGCATATCAATATTATTATTATTCTTAACCTGTGCATCACATATTGGTACTATTCATCCTGTGAAAATTGGTAACTACAGTAGACCCTCAATATACAATGAATAAATACTTGTATCCACCATTTCATTTTACACTCAGTCCCTCATTGAAGACCACCAAATGTATTCCAAGGCTTTAATTATCCATTACTATACAGACTACGGTATGTGATTAACCGAGCCGGTGTTAAAAGGCAATTTGTGGTCAATTTAATCATCTTATATGGAGGAAATACTGTATGTGTTGACATGCACATTGACAGCCCAAACAATGAGACAGTCTGTAGCTCAGTGCACTACAGAACAGGCAGTCTAGTGCATCCTTCATCAATCACTGGGTAAAGAGTAAGGTTGCTATTATACTGTAGACTTTTTGATGAAAAGTTCTTTTGTCGTTCAGTTCCTCTTACTGTATTTTGTAACGCGCATTTAGCGATGAAACACCTTTTCGTCAAAGAGTAAGTTTAATAATAATACCAGCCTAAGGGTAGTATATTAGATTATCTCTTTGGGAAAAAACTTTTTTTCGCTAAATTTGAATTGTAGAAGTATGGAAACTGAGTGAGGAAAAGAACTTTTCCTCAAAGAGTGTGTATAATAATACCACCTCAAGTGTCAGTGTGGAGATGGAATAAACATTAGAATAAGTGTTCCTCATATAATAACAATACTGTATTGTAAAAATCCTGGAAAAAATAAATGCCAGTAAATAGCAGCTACAATTACATCACAAAGTAGAGAGAAATTAATATCAAATAAAATCCATGAAATATATTTAAATAAAATAATATGTTCTCTATCAACAAAATCAAATAGCTAGGAGAAATCAATATTCCCCTGAATCATCCAAAGTACATGATTCCTTCAAGTTAATGAAACTATTAATTACACTAATTAAAAATGATTATATTAACTAATATCATAAAGTTTTGAAATGTTTGTGTATCCCTTTTAAAAATCTACCAAAAACAAGAATGTGACAAGCATTGAGAAGTGACAAGTGTCCAGTTAAATACAGTACTCAGAAAATGTCCCTGTCCATACTGCAACCTTCATATCATATTATTATTTTGTTTGCACCTTCTTTAATATATACAATATACTGTATAAACAAATTTGCAATACATATACAGTATTATACAGTGAGGTTGGATATTACACAGTTAATTGTTACTATTGTTGTAGTGAGTGTATCAAATGTTGTTTGTGTTATGATACACAGTTGGTAATACCCTGTGTTCTCATTCATTTGTTCATCACAAGACAGATTATCAAAACACAGGGACAATTTCACTGCTTTCCTTGCACTTGCCTTCTCTCAATTTGTGTCACGGGGTTTCTGGTCGGGCTTTGAAAATATTATGCTGGCAATAATAAAGCACTATTAAAATATATATTCTGTATGTACTGTAATATCCAAGCTGACTGTACACAGTATACTTTCATATGTACTGTATACTGTTATGTATCTATATATACAGTGTATACTGATACAACATGTAGCTCCTGCATCAAAATAAAATCATTATGAAAACAATGTATAGACTGGAACACATTATCTGAAAGTGTGTGTGTGAGACAAGTGGATGATGTGTGAAACAAATGGAGTGGGTGTGTAAGACAAGTGGAATTGTGTGTGTGTGTGTGTGTGTGTGTGTAGGGGTTGGAGTGGCAGGGAGACATGCAGACCACAGAGAAGACAAGCCTTACACCTACCTTGTTGTTGGACTGTAAAACCACCACAGACATAATATTGCCATGGAGGGAGAAGGAACAGAGGGAAGAAGAGGGGGAGAAGAAAGAAGAGGAGGAGGAGGAGGAGTGGAGAACGAACGAACAAAGGAATGATGAACCTGCGAGAATCAAAGTTACACCTAATTATCTGGATACAGGAAGTGGATAGAGGATATACTAACACATGTACGGCCTAGGACCTTATTCAAGAACATATGTGGTGATATACGATGGTGTGGTACTGGTACGATGGCTCCAAAGACAAACAACAGAGACGTCATAGCCGTACCACGCCATCATCAACACCACAGATGTTCTTGCATACAGTCCCTGTATTTATCATTGCCTGTACAGTATTATGTTTGTACAAATAAATAATAATACAATATTTGTCAGATTAAGGGTGCTATAAATACATACCCCTTTAAAATTTAAAATATTACATTCTATAATAGACACTGGTTTGTTTATCCTCCAACCATCGACCAGAAACTTCTCGCCAAGGAACTTCACATCATAATATTCTCGTTGATTTATCCCTCAACAATTTCACGAGAGCCAGCCGGTCATAAAATAGTACAAAAGCTGAACCTTATTCCAATATACAATAAAATGTAATTGCTTATAAAAATAGGCTGCTATACATGTAAATTGAAAGTGTTGTGTTATTCTGGAGTCCTGTTACCAATTTGTTGTCTTTGTGTTTCTTGTGTGTACAGTATCTGTATAGAGTTGAACATCTCACAAGATTATTAGCTACTGTACATGGTACCGTTATACAATATTTTCTCATATTATCAGTAGCTTAAAGAAAAAAAAATAGCATCACACTATCAACATACAAGGCATACAGAGAAATTAATTAAGGGGGTAATAATGCATACTTTTGGTACACTAGAGTGCCTTGATTATAAAAAAAAAAAAAAAAAAAAAAAAAAAAAAAAAAAAAAAAAAGGACTCCAGGAAGCAGGACCAGGTCAATAGAAATATTGGTGGCCTGTTGCCTGGAGTACCTAGCTTGGAGGAAATCAAATGCACTCCAGCTTTACCAACCCTGTACGTACTGTACAACCCCCTTAACCCCTAAAAGACAGGGGATAGTATAAAATTGTGTACCGCTAGGACCGGGGGTTTGGTGAAATACACGCAAAATTGCTTGTTTTCGTATGCTTATTATTCTTAACCTACAATGAACAAGTGAATTAATTTAATACCACAGGAACGAGTAACTCTTTTTCTTTCGATTGGTACCAACGGGAAGTCTGTAGGTGCAATGGTTACAGAATTACGACAAGTTGAATGAGGTATGGTCGCCGGCCGTACGCTGAGCACTAGTGTTTGGGTGGGTGCGCTGACCGTCGCGAGGTAGTAGAAAATGGGGATAGGCGCTCGTCGGCTAAGCCACTCACCAGCACACTCGGACATAAGAAGATCAATAAACCCTCAATTTTACCCTAGAAAAAGCAGTGTGTACTCAGTCTGAGCATCCCACCTTACTATAAACCAGTGTAGCCAACGTCTGGAGTACAAAAAATTGAGAAAAATTCCATAACCTTGGGAAATTTTAGCAACCCGGCATATACTGGGCCCGGTCCTTTAGCGGCAACCCGTCATATGCCGGGCCCGGTCCTTTAGGGGTTAAGAAGGCAGTAATATACGACACACACACAATCTAAAGTTTCAGGCTGGTATCATTACACTTCTTCTGAGAATAGGATTTTTGTCGCATAATTTGCACTGCAAAATAATACGAACTGTGCAACGAAGAGCCTTTTCCTCGAAGATGTAATAGTTTAATAATACCCGCCTCTGAACATCTCCTCACTTCCCCCAACTAATGTAGGATAAACTGAAGGCAAGATTTGTTGGGGCAACTGGAGTTTTCCTCCAAAATGTTAAAACACCTGATGTTACTTGTGGTGTTCTGTGGCATCATTGAGAGGAATTATTAGCCATCCAATATACCGTCAAGAGAAAGATCTGACATACAGAATATGTATTCTGTTTAGCAAGTATGATCACATTAATATGCATCTTGGTTGGTACACTGGGGGTCAATAATTGTGTCCTGATCAGAGACATAATATGAATCTCTACTACGTGAAGTGATTAGAGAGGGTTGGGATGCAAAGGTTGGTAGATATTCATGTTATACATGTCTCAGATCAGGACACAATTATTGCCTTCCAGTGTACAGTCCAGGAAACAAGACCTAGGTTTAGTATGGAAGAATTAGCAGGTCCCCCAGTCTACCCTAAATAAAATAATGACCCTTTTAATTAAACATCAACCACAACACCCAGGAACTGAGGCTCGTAAAATTAAACTTCTTTGTCTTCAGGAAAAAGGAGTTTCACCGCTAAATTCATGTTGCAAAATAATGGGATCTGAGCAATGAAGGGAACATTTCCTCAAAGAAATAGCTTTTTAATAATATCAGCCTGAATCACTAAAATTATAAACAATACATGAGACTATTTAAGGGACCCTGTGATCATGTATGAGACCTGGTGACTTCTGATTCCTCCTGACTATGCCATGAAACAAGCTCCTTCAATGTAAAGTAGTGTTTCATGGCAATGTTTGAAGGACTCGCTAACCTTCAATTTTCTGACTACATCATGGGGGTCCTTAAGCATGAGTAGCAATAAGGATCACCTAAATAATTGTCCGGTTTGCCACAGTAATTCGTACACAGGCTTTGTGGAGAAAGTGGTCGTTATTCTGTAAGTACTTCAATGAATGAGGTCTACCAAGTGATTCAGTGACTGCAAAACAACAAACCTATTATAATGTTGTGTTGTAGTTACACTGACCAATATTTACTATATGTTGTGAACCACTGAAGCTCAGAGTGAGTGTACAAACTCTAGTGGCCCATAATCCCATGTGAAGTCTTCAAAGACATGTATAAAAAATGTACAGGGGTAAATTGTGAAGAACAAAGCTCACAATTATTTCATATGCAAAGCCAAAGTAAAGTATTGTGCCATATTCAAGAACATTAGTGGTACATACTATGGCGTGGTACCAGTACGATGGCTCCAGAGATAAACAACAAAGACGCCGTAACGGTACCACAAAATCGTCAGCAACACAAATGTTCTTGCATACGACCCATTGCACCGTATGCACAAGAGTAAAGCAAGAATGAAAAACAGGACTATCAGGACCATTGGGATAACAGGCAAACACACAAAAGGGTAAACCAAGTCAACAGAGGAAGGGACATTTATAAAAATACCTTCATGCTGTCAAGTTACTGTTGATATAAAATATTAATGGACAAATTTATAGCATATTCCTACCTAGAGAAAAGACAAGACTGGTATTCATTTAAGGCGATATATAGTACAATGTTGGTAAATCTGGAGCAACTGATTCCTCCAAACTATATCAAGCAACAAGATACCATTATTTATATTAGACTGGTTCAGTTTCCAGGCATAGGTTGGAGGAATTAAGGTGCTCCAATGTACCACAAGTGTATTATCCCCTTAAGGAATCTGAAAGTTTTAACAGAAAGGAGAGAATTAATGTGGTTGTTGGAGACACAAAATCTATCAATCCAATGCATTTTTCCTCATCATAATTTTACAAAAATAGTCAAAACATGAATCTATTTCAAGGGTGTAGTACAGTGTTGATGGTAAATCTGGAGCAACTCATACAAACAGACCAACATTATTTTTGTTAATGTGTTCCTGTTTCCTGGTATACTAAGAGGAATTAAAGTGCTCTATTTGTACCACACAGTATACAATCCCCGTAAGGGAACAGTACACTTTTGGAGTGTTCAAGCTCCTTGATTCCTCCTAATTATGCCAGGAAACAGGAGAGGATCAACCAAAATAATGATGGCTTGTAGCTTGGAATAGTTTGGAGGAATCAGTTGCTCCAGATTACCTAAAAGTGTACAACCCCTAAAGTAAATATATACTACAGTATACCATATTTATTTATAACAGCCAAAGATGTTTTATGAATACCAGTCCAGATTGATAATAATTACACTGTACACAAATATTACAAACTGGTTCCAGTCAATAATTTACTAAGCTACATCTCTTTCAGCTAAATAGTTTTGCTTAGCCCCTTGAACCACAGTACATTACAGTATGTATATACTGTATATATACAGTAATTATACAGTATATATATTAAGGGGATGGATAGTACAGTATTGTTGGTAAATTTGGAGCAACTGATTCCTCCTAACTATTCCAAGCAACAGACCATCATTCTTTTTGTTAAAACGGTCCTGTTTCCTGGTATACTTTGGAGGAAGGAATCAAGGTGTTCCAATGTACCAAAAGTGTACAGTACTAACCCCTTAAATGTTCTAATCTGAATGACATCTCATAATATTATGGAAAGAACCCCTCAACTTAGGCTAAAATAGCTAAAAAAATAATAATAAAAATAATAATATGTAATAATTTGATATTGGCAATATCTTACTGTGGTTTAATTAATATGATAACTTTTTCCATCAGAGTGAAAATACTGGTTTCAAGAGGTTAAGATAAACTTCAATAAATGTCAAATGTAGTTTTGGTATGCACAGAACATATGAAGGAAAGATATTATAATCATTAGATCTACAGAAATACTGTACTACTAACACCACCATATACTGTACTGCAATATAATAATAACAAACATAATAATAATAATAATACTATAGAGCTAATACAAAAATAAGCATAGATCTTTTAAAAGTAACCTGATTTACTCACATCAAATGCTATGATAATAATAATTTAAGAATTTTGAAAGCCATCAAACAGGCAGGATACATATTACAATTGGAGAGTGAAAAAAGAGAGAGAGAGTAAATGAGAGAAAAAATAAGAAGTGAGGAATGGTAGGAAAGAAGGGAGAAGTGTATGACAAGTGGGAAATTATCATCATCATTAAAACAGATATATCAGACGACATGAGTAAAAGAAAATGAGATACAATCGCAGACCGTAATATCTCACCTACCAGAGTTAAAGCCAGATATCTAAAGCAGGCTATTTCTGGATGACAGCCACAGAAACAACCTGCTCTAGACCTTGGGCTTCGACTCAGGTGGGCTAGAGATTATGGTCCTCAATAGTACACAGATTTGGAGGAAAAAAAAATAAATAATGGTATCTCATACCCCAGAAAAACTGAGGAAAAAAAATAGGACGAGAACTGAGCTGAAGGCTAAACATTACAAAAAATATAGATTCAACCTGGAGAAGAGCGTGATTGACCAGTGATTTAAAATGGCTGAGTCTCACACCAGCAAGAACAGAGTCATCCAAAGCACTCCACAACAACTGAACACACAATGAGACAAATGAACTTTCAGTACTGAGAAGTTCTTGTGTTGCACTCTCTAATGTCAGTATGTGTGCAAAAACATCCTTCGAGGAGTGTGAGGAAAAAAAGGGACACAAAAAAACAAAAAAGCAATTGGAAAGAAGTGCAAAATGAAAGAGAGAATGAGAGAGATACAGTAGAGGAAAAGTACTGAAGGGAATACTGTATGAGAGAGTTAGGAATAGATGGGAAAGGAAATCAAAGTGTGAAATGAGAGAAGGGAAATAAAACTGAAGTTATAAGCAAAGTTCATGACAGGAAGAAAGAAGAGGAGAAGTGGTGAAAGTATGTTGGAATAAAATGGAGAGAATGAGGAATGTGGAATGAGAGAAACAGATGAAACAATGTAAAGTCTCTGAGATACACATATAAAACTAAAGATAATTAAGATACTATACTGAGGATGCTAAAAGAACAGAGAAGTGAGAAAGGAGGATAAACAGCCAAAGGGATTGAAGCTGGTATTATTAAACTTCTCCTTCGTTGCTTAATTCGCATTTCAAAATAATACGAAGTGAGCGACAAAGATCCATTTCATCCGAGAAGTGGTATAACAACATCAGCCTGAGTAATACATGTCAGACCAGACCAGTACAACACTATACTGTAATATGCAATGTATAGTGCCGTATACAAGAATATCCATGGTGCTGATGATGGTGTGGTACCGGTACGATGACTATATTGTTTGTCTATGGAGTCATTGTACTGGTGCCACACCATCGTCAACACCATGAGTGTTCTTGCATACGGTCCATAGATCAATCCACCAATGAACAGAGCAAAGTACAGTATAAGTGTAACAAACATTCTCCCAATGAAGAATAAATGTAAAAAGTATCAACAAAGAATGAGAATAAATAATAATACCTGGAAGAGAGAGAAAGAAAGAGAGGAATTATGAGGAACTTTTATGGAAATGAAAGAGATGGATGAGACAAAGCTAAAGTAAAGAGACATTATGAAAATACAGTGCCAAACCCTAGATATATAAGAAGAAAATAATTAAGGGGGTAATACACTTTTGGTGCATAAAAGCACCTTGATTCCTCTTAAGTATGCCAGGAAACAGGACCAGATAAGCTAATATAATAGTGTCCTGTTGCTTGGAATAGTTTTGAGGAATCAGTTGCTCCAGATTTATCACCAACACTGTACTTCCCCCTTAAACATGAACACGCTAAAAGAAAATAAATGTCCTTAGAATCAGATATAAATTTTGGCTGTATAAAACACACACTACTGTAGTGTAATACAATTGGAGCTAAACTATGCGGGCAACTCACCAACTGTACAAAGAAAAAAATAACAAATTAATAATAATATGCAGAAGTGTGAAAACCATCTAAACTAACAGACATCCTGCATGGTGGTGGAAGAAGTGAAATCATTAGTTATTCATATTGTAGGAAAGAAATTGTAAGGTGTTTGGTGCGTGAATCAACAAAAATATATTTCTATTGTGATAAAACAGAGATAAAATGAGTACAGTGACATATCCTGATAGCCTACACTTAAATAATAATTACCAGTGAACCATGCCTTGTAAAACAGTGAACAATAGTGAACAATGTGTGTACATGCTGAGGTACTATAAAGCTTACCCGTTGTAGCAGCTCGAAGGCCTTGGTGAGAGCCTTGGTAAAGTTGGCTATGTCCCTCGGTTCACCTTCCTTTAGTTCTTCCTTAAACTGTCCAAGGTTCTCCAAGTTGGCCTGGATATAATAACATAGGAAGAAACACCAAGGAGAAGATTAGAATACAAGATGAACAACAGATTATACCTAAAGTCATCCATGTGTCTAGAACCAGTAGAATTTCTTGTAATTGTTTGTAATGTTTACGAGGCATATGGAAACACAAGGGACCAAATGTTTATTCAGCATTTTCCGAGCAACGAGGGAACATATTTGATTTGTCAACCTAACCTCATGTGCTTCAGTTCTGCTGAAAAAAGTTTAAGTACAGTAGACCCTGGATGATAACATTTAGCACATACAGTATATCCTTTTAACATAGGCTCAGAAAATTACTTAGTCTGTATGATACTGAATAACATAAGCCTGTGGATACATTTGGTGGTCTTCAATGAGTGACTGAGTGTATAATGAAGTAGTGGATACATATATTTATTCATTGCATATCAAGGATCTACAGTCTTCCCTCACTGCTTGGGAATTTATCATTTGGTCCTGTGCCATCCAACCCCAGAATAGTAAACAGTAATAGGAAAGAATGCAACACAAAAAAGACAAAACACTAAGATGATTAGTTTGATCCGATGTGTTTTCAGATCCCTACATGACCTCTGAGTAACAAACAACAGGGTGAATCATACCTGTACCAATGTGTCATCAAAGCAGGGGACCAATGGGTGGGTCTCCTTGCTGAAGGTGAACACGTTGACAAAGTCGTTCTCATTCAGTGTCTCCAGAATGTTGAGAACCACATGCTTGGCAATCTCTTTCTTCAGTCCCTTCATGGAGCCTGGAGAAACAAGTAAGCATGTCACTTCTAACATTCTTCATTTTAGAGGAGATTCTCTTGTTGGTAAATTGGAAGGCTACTGATTCCTCCTAACTACAGTATACCGAAAACAGACAGACGCCCTCAATGTTACTAATTGGGGATCTGTATTATGGTATGGTCTGTGTACAAAATTATTATTTCTGTATGTCTGTCATCCACCTCATAACCTTCCTTCCTATTTTGATTTTTTCATCCTGTTTAAGTACCGTACACAAGCATTGGTTAACATTGGCTAACTTACATAACTAAAGGGGTTAATATAATATTGTATATATTTTGGAGGAACTGTTGACTTTTAACGTACAGTACCACAATTTAGAAATCCTCTGAAGGGTAAGGCAGTACAGAATCATACACAAATTTTATTATACTGTACATGTACAGTTACCAAAAAAGGTATTGCAACAACTATTGATAGAACATTAAATATATTAATGTCCATAGTTATTTATAGCGATTTTAAGTATGTATTACAGAAGGATATGTATATTTCCTTCTGTTATACATGCTTATAGTCCCTACAAATAGTTGTGGATATTACTATGGTTAAAGTTCTGTCAAGATTTGTCGCAATACCTTTTTTGGCAACTGTACCATGAACTGTAATAAAAGCCAAGTCACCTTTCAAGAATATGATAACAATGTGTATATGGATTTAATTAAGAGGGTAGTATACATTGGGTACATTGGAGCACCATGATTCCTCCAGAGTATGCCACCTAGGAAACAGGACCAGATGAAAAAAAAAATCATGGTGACCTGTTGCTTGAATTAAATAGTTTAGAGAGAGAATCGGTTACTCCAGATATACCACCACTCTACAGTACATACTATCCCCTTCATTACAACACTCGGCAAAATAAAGACACACCCGACTCATCGAGGAGAATGATCATGTCCTTTGGGCTGTTGGCGGCCTCAATGTACCAAGAGCGGAGACGAGCATCATACAGGTCAGGGTTATCGCCATCTTTCATCCATTCAGCAGCTGTAAAGTGAGAGAAATAAATACAGTATGAGAAAAATGGGGTAAAGGAAATATTCAGAGATACACATATGAAGGAAGAGGGAAGGGAGAAGGGAGTAAGGAAATAATATTCAGTAATCTATATACTGTATAAGAGAAGTTGGGTAAGGATATATTCAGTGATTTAAATATAAGAAAAGTGGGTAAGGATATATTCGAAGATACAAATATGAGTGAAGTGGGGAAAGGGATATTCCAAGAAGTGGGGTAATGGAATATAATAACAAAAATAACAAATAATTACTAGAGAAGTGGGTATAATCCCTAGTACCGGGACCAATGATTTTCTTTAATTTTAAAGGCACTATTAATATTTTCTCAAACATACTTACAAATATTACTTCTTTGTACTGTCGGAAGTTGATAGAGTTTAGTTACAGAAGTACTGAGTACACTATTTTAGTATAATTACCCACTATTTTGGACCATTCTAAGACACTTTTCATCTATGGTGTTTCTCTCGGAGATGCACCGTTTTACAAGTATAATTTGGAAATTAGTCTGACTTAATATGATCTGACCTAACCTAACCTAACCACAGCAGACTACCAGGACCTAACCCAGGCAAACTACCATGACCTAACCCGGGCAAACTACCAGGACTTGCCCAAAATGTAGTCTGAAAATAAAAACAAAAAAAAGGTGGTATCTCATAATAAATATTTCCAACTAACAATTCCTGGCAACCAAAGTATAGTCAGATCATAAATACAATAAAAGACATTTCATAATATAATGTGTAGCCATAATTACCTGGATATTGCCTAAGGAAGCCTGTAGATGAACCAAAGTATTGCCATGAGAGAGTTGGATCGAGTTCATAGTTGGATCTGAAGGTTCTGTCCAGCCTACCCGACCACCGGATAGCTTCCATCACACCAGGGGCTGTTCAACACAAAAAACACACCAATATATAACATTAGTCCATACTCAAATATACATAAAGAGTACATAATTGCCGCGTGGAACTTATAGACATATTTTCCTACTCAGCTCACCATTCACCAAGGAGTTTTAAGGAAATTCAGGCTTATTTCTATTTTCTAAGCAGTTGGCCATTTTCCTGATCTTTTGCGTCTCAAAGTCTCAAGTCTCAACTCTCAAGGTCCTCAATGAATGATAATTTCGAGGACTTTGAGAAGGATAGGTCACTCATATGTAGGTTTTGGTAATGGCGATACAGCAGCCAGAGTTATTTATTACCTACCGGCGACGGGGAATCACTAACCACTAATAAAGTAATAATAAGTTAGTAACCACCGAAAAAAAATGTGTATGGTGAACATTGTTGTTGTAACTTGTATGGATGTGAACTTGGATGTGAACAGAAATATGCAAGACAAGTTGGAAGCAGTTGAAATGTGATATATTATGAAGGAGAATTTTGAAGATACCATAGACAGCAAGACGAACTAATTAATGTGGATGTACTGATGAAGATATGAACGGTGAGGGAAATGATGTGATGACAATAATAAGATAAAGAAGACAATTGTTGAGATTAAGCTGACATGTGATGAGGAGGGATGAGATGAAGGCTGTGTGGAGGCTGGGAAGGAGAACAAGAGGACCATAGAGAGAGAGAAATTTATGGATGGTGACAATCATGGTGTGTATGTATTTATGTATATATGTATGTATGTATGTATGTATGAGAGTATTAATTATTCTTTCTATAGCCAAATAATTAGTATCAATGGTCCTGTGCGTTACTACAGTAAAGAAAATTCGACTTAAAAATATATAAGGATAAAGGTCACGAGAATGTTGATTCCTTTTGGCCGCTAGAGGCGCTACCATCCCAAACAGACACGAAAATAATTATTAATAGCATTGAGTGTCCTATCCTTCTCCCAGCACTAGAATCCTTGTCAATAATAATAAATGAACTTTGCAAAAACAAAATATATGTATAATTATACTAGTCGAATTTTTGAAAACCCAAATATTACAAAAGCAATACAAAATACTATAATACCACAGATAATAATACAAAATATTTTATAATTTTATATACGAATTATACGATCAGTGTTTGTTTATTATTATGGTTTGTGAAGCATGGTAAGGTTATGGAGGAGTGTTTGTGTGTTTGTGTGTATGTTCGAGTGATTTATCATTAATTAAAAAGCTTCATACGCAATCGAGTTGAGGATTCAGAAGCCAAAATTTAAAGGTAAGTTGTGAAAACGAAACTTTGAGTAATATTAAAATGGTTTAGGTACTTGAGGCAAATAAAAAGCAATAGTTATCTGAGGAAACTTATTAGGATATAATATAAACAAACCAGCAGAATTTTTAAAGGGATATTATAGTGCTGTTAAATATGGAGCAAATGATTCCTCCAAACTATTCCAGGCAACAGGATACCAGAGTTTATAAAGGGATATTATAGTACTGTAATGGCAAACTTTGGAGGAATCAAGGCACTCCAAAGAACCAAAAGTATATTATAATCATTTAAGCTGTGTAAACGAAACTAACTTTGTGATGTAGTCAGAAAATTGGAGATAAGTGAGTCCTTCAAATATTGCCACGAAACAGCACCTATAGGGAATGGAGTGTGTTTCGTGGCATGAGTCAGGAGGAATCAGAAGGCTCCTATTTTCATACACGATCACAGGGACTAATTATTTTACCTTCTTGCCCCATAAATCAACCTCAAAATTTTACCTCATAAATTTTCCCAATATTGCCTCTTTTTTTTTTTTTAATATATATATAATTTGCCATCCTTCTTCGTTTCCTTTCCTTTCCTTCCCTTTCCTTTCTTCCTTCCTTTTTTTCTCATGTCCTCCCTTCCTACTTTCCTTCCTTCCTTCCTTCCTTCCTTCCTTCTTTTCTCACGTCCTCCCTTCCTACTTTCTTTCCTTTCTTCCTTTCTATCTATTCCTTAGTTGCTTGCTTGCTTCCTTCTTTCCTACCGGTATCTTTCTTCCTGTTTTCATTTCTTTCCTTCCTTCCCTCGTTCCATTTCCTTCCTCCCTACCCCATTTCCTTTCCTTCCTTTCTATCATTCATTCTCCTTCCTACCCTCACCCCCTCCATGACTTCTCACCCCTCTCCTCTCTCTCTCTCTCTCTCTCTCTCTCTCTCTCTCTCTCTCTCTCTCTCTCTCTCTCTCTCTCTCTCTCTTCCCTCGTACCAGAAAAGTTGGGTTCCATAATACAGTTGGATAAAGTTTACACGAATTAAGTTCAAGACCAGACACACCACCGATCAATATAGAGGTTTAATATAAGAGAGAGAGAGAGAGAGAGAGAGAGAGAGAGAGAGAGAGAGAGAGAGAGAGAGAGAGAGAGAGAGAGAGAGAGAGAGAGAGAGAGAGAGAAATGACATAAGGTACCGATAATAAAAAAACTGCAAGAGAGAGAGAGAGAGAGAGAGAGAGAGAGAGAGAGAGAGAGAGAGAGAGAGAGAGAAATGACATACCGATAATAAAAAAAAACTACAACAGAGAGAGAGAGAGAGAAAGAGAGAGAGATTGTGTGAACTATTACGAGGAAGAAACAGTGAGTGAATGGATTTGAAAACTTGGTGGGATAAAATG